>PNEQ01096140.1:66862-138666 GCA_003012365.1 Medauroidea extradentata
AGACGCCATACCTCGTCAGCTCAGTCGTGCCGACACACAACACCTTAGTGTTGTCTGTCCCTTCTGCAGGGCGCTGATGTTACTCAGACTCGACACCGACTACCGCCGCCGTGTTGGCATCCTCAAGACGCCACACCTCGTCAGCTCCGCCGATGTTACATCAGCCTCGACGCCGTCGTGTTACCGCCCCCAAGGCGCTCTCGGCCCGTCACTTCTCACGACGTCCATCGTCGTCCCGGCGGCAACGCCGCCCCTATAAGGGCGCTGCCTCACAACACTCTCGGTCTCACTTCATCTTCACGACTCACTACTAAGACTCCACAAGATTCTCACAAGACTCTCATCTCCCGACGCCGCACAAGACTCTGCAAAACTGACTGACTCATGTTGCGCAGTTCCGATGCTTTTATACGGCGCCTTCAGTGACGTCAATGGCTGATGAAATACGGTGACCTAGAGTCTAAAAATAGACATTACCTCGGTCGTACTAGTTGAGAGTCATGTATTTGCATTGGCGTCATCGGGGAAACCCAGTGACGTCTCTCGGGAGATGCGACATAGCTGCGAAACCCATGACATCACTGGTTGACTCACAGGACTGACCACCCAGCATGATGTAATGTGCCTGCTGCCCGGCCAACACGCAACAATAAGATATGCAGTGAAGACCGTATCATTTTATGACGCAGTGTTAATGATAAGGGAATATAGTACACACCTCAACGTTTCGAAAAATGCCAAGCCTAAATCTATATATCTGAATAGTACCACAAATAAATATTTTTTTGCCTGCGTAAAAATAAAACAGATGTAACGTTCTTTGAATGCTATTCCTAAGCATATATCATTTACAGACGCTGAGAAGTTTTCGATTAATCGTGTAATTGCCGAAGCTCTACATACCACTTGACGATCTGGACAGGCAGCGACCTTAAGGGGGAAGTTTATCGAGTAACTTAATAGTTTTAAAATTGTTTGTACTTGCCCGTGACATAATTTTTATAGACATATATTCTGACTATTTCCTACAGTTATAAAAAAATTTCATCTTTCATACTTTAGTCAGGTCAAAGTCTACATTTTCAAGAAAACTCAATTGACTTAACGAAACATAATAGTTCACATTAAAGAACTTTATCACAGAGTAGACCAAGACATGTATAAAAACCCCACAGAATTTTTCTTGCATTAAAAATTATTATTTTAAAATAAACTGCCAACTTCGTACAACTTATTTTAAAAATACAAAAATAAATTCCATAATTTTCATACATGTATTAGTGTAGTCCATGGAACTGTTCTTCAGTGTAAATAATTTAATTTCTCTACGTCAACTAGGTTTCCTTTCTGGCATGAAATTGTTTCATGCATGTTTGGACTTCGACATGTCATTATAAAAAAACTGTGAAAGCTAAAATAATGTCATCTCGGTAAAAAAAAAAAATAACCAGCCACAATATGGGTCTACAAAACAAGGCACATATCGTACAAATTGAAAAGAAATTTAAACAATCAGAATTTTTGTGAACCTTCCGCCTCCTTAAAAGTGTTTATTGTTTCAGTGGCAAATTATCACACTTTATTTTATATGCATTCAATGTGTTCCAGAGGGCCTTGATGGGTTTGTAGGCCTATGAAGACGATCCGATTTCGATCCGCGGCGGGATCCATTTAAGACTGTTCTCAAGTGAGAAGTTCACGATTATATATTTTTACGAAATTTTCTTATTTTTGTAGACATTATTAGCGACTGCGTTTTCGTTTAATGGGACATTATTAGCATGCATATTATAATCATAACGGAATGCCAAGTTGCAACATTTCTATTTTAGAGCAGCATACACCTGACATAAACCATCGGTCTTCCTGAAATTAAATAACTCACGCTGAATTTTATGTCACACACTTCGCGATATGTTATAAAAACATAGATAATTTTTCCATTTCTTAAAATTTACTGGACACAGAGGACTTTGTGTCAAAATCCGCGACATATTTTGTACCCTAAACAAGGGTTACTTTGTGACAGCAAGGATGACAGCTACACATTAAAAATGATTAATTTTTAAGGTATTAGGGTATGAAATAAGTAAATCTATTTGACTATTATAAATCACATACTGAAACTATCCATTTAAATTTGAAATTTTTTACTAATCTACTTCAAAATATCTATTTTAAGTGGCATAAAGTCGTCCCCAACTGTTACAAAGTAATCCCGGTTTACGGTACGTTAAATATTTTATGTCGACCATATATTATATTTTTAGCAATTAGAAGCATTCTGCTTTATTACATAGCTCATAGCAATGCGCACTGCCAATAACTAGGGCTCGGTAGTTTTCGCGAAAAGATTTTTGCCCCACTTTGTTTCAGTGTCTTACGTGCACACCTGCCGTTTAACTTCATGGCTATTGACAGAATGTTTTTGTGCAGAGTCGTTATTCATTTGACTGTGCCAATCAGTACACGGATAACTGTCACACATCACGTCTGTGATTTGCGGGTTTAACCTCCACACGCTGGGTGTTACGGCATCCAATCACTGACCACATAGCAGAGATGCAGGCGAAAATTACCGGGCTCTACCAATTGGCTGTGGTGTGCGTCAGCGGTAAACAGTTCATGTCATATTCTAAGAAGCGACGAGCTACAATGGTGAGGTAGCCAAGTTACGCGATACGAGCTGACAGTGATGTTACCCTGCTCTTTCAACGCGCGTAGGCGACCGAATAAAAAACCGGAGAACGTCTCATTATATACCAACAGAATTTTCTGGCGGGAGAAATCCAAGTACGTCTCAAAAGGTTCTCCGTGTATGTGCGAGCCCTGCGCATTTGCATGAGCATTACCCTTCCCCTGTGATAATTCGTAAATATTTGTTTAAATTAGATTCGATTAATTTAAATAATTTTAGATTGTTTGAAATAAGAGAACCTTCTATGCCACGATTCATAGGTTGGTTTTGTTAGGTTTGTAAACTACAAAAAAAAAAAACTTAAACGCGGCGCTGTACGCCTGAGACGTGACATTTAAAATGATTAACTGGAAATTTTTCTTAGTTTATCTTGAGCGGAGTAAATTAAATAAGAATATAACTATTTTCGAATTATGCGTACAATTTTGTGTCCAGTGGACTATAAATTACAAGGGAAAAATAATAATAACTAATTATTATAAATTAATAAAATAAGTTCAGAAATATGAAAACAGTTTTTAAAATTAAATTTTCTACAAAATATTATAATTTATTTATTTAGAGTATCATATCTACACGGTAAAACGACATTTACCATTACATAAGATTTTTTTTACAGGAGGCAAAACCGTTTAATTTACATTTTAATACAAGCCCTATATATTATTTCTTAACATGTAAAAATAATAACCTATAGTTAAAATATTGATTACTTAGTTACGTTTCTTGTGAGGTAACGCTTTAAGAATATTATACGCTCTACAAGAACTTGTGCGAAATTAAAGCATCGTTCGTGTGGGCATTAAGATCAGATAATTATTAACTGAAATTTAAAAGTTTGGAGCTAGTTGACTTGATAACACTACAACATATTGATAACATTCTCAAGAATATTACCTGCTTATGTCAAGAGATTTGTACAACATGCCCACATACACTCATCCAGACTATCATATCGCTGATTTGGGGTGCGACAACCTAGGATTACCTTACTCCACTTCAGGTACCAAAAAACAAATCCTCAAAAATTGTGTATAGACTCCTTAAATACTATCACACTGTCGGCATATACACAAACGTAAAAAAAAAAATAACTCTACCAAGGAGTTTTAGTTGAATATAATATAAAACATATTACAAAATTAGACGTAATCAGAACACTAGCAATAAAAACAAGTGGTATCTGCGTAGTAAGGTAACTAAATGTATAAAATTAGGTGTCGTGTTTCAGGGCTTTCAGCATTGAAATAGGTAATAGAAACAAAGAAACATGATAAGTGGCTCGAAATTCCTGCTCGTCAACTGAAAATTTACACGTTTTAATCAACATTAATTGTTTCACAGAACGACGGTATGTATTTGGAAACTCTTACCTTATTACTGTCACTCCTGGGAGTGGTACAGGCTCAGTCAAATCGGGATGTCAGTATACTGCAGCGGGCAGCAGTACATGTCCACACTGGCCTTCAATACTTCCAAGACTGGGACAGGACGAGTCGTGTCAGAATGGGATTTCCCTACAACTTCCACTTCACCGCGCCACCGTCGCCTACTTAGAGAGGCGTATACATCATTTCAGCAAAGTTAGCACCGCCAGATGAAATTTACGATAAATAAGACATCTGAAACGGACCGTTGTTCAGATAGCAGTTAAAACGCTCATCTCCTACTGGCAGAGGCACGGGTATTTCGCGTATTAATCTATCAACAGCCTAGACTTCTCAGACCTATATACACACTGACCCAAGTCAAATATCTATTGGATTTTAACCGTAACACGTGTTACCACCACGACATGTTTCCTTATTTATCACTGGCTTGCAGTTGTCAAAGATGTGTTAAAACACGTGTCGTCTAATCACAGAAGGAGTAGTGAAGTATACTGTACATTATTGGCATTAAACCTGGCCTAGAATCAATTCGCGAAATAATCGTGCATCTACACTAGAGTATCGCGGGAAAAGTTGACTATTTGCTAGTCTCCAACGTGCTGTACAGTATATAACACTAAAGGTTTTGTATTGATTTTAGCTGTGGTGTACTTTTTCTCTCTTCAGCAGGTCCAGTCATAACTTTACAGCTTGAACACAGATGGTACGTGGCTCCAATTTTTCACTAGTTACCGAGCGAAGTGGCGCAATGGTAACACATTGGTCTCGCATTCGGGAGGACCCGGCTTCGATCCCCGGCTCCGGCCATCCTAGTGTTGGGTTTCCATGGTTTCCTGAAGTCGCTCCAGGCAAATACTGCTGTGGTTCCTTAACAAAGGCCATGGCTGACTCCTCTCCCAGCTCCTATCGTTGTATGAAGTTGTGTGTCACCGTCTATAAAGACCTCTCTGTAGACGAGACGTAAAACCCACTTACCTTACCTTGAACACAGAACGTATGAGATTTCCCTCGAAGTTGTTGTCACGTGTCCCAATTAAGATCTACTACACTTTATCGGAGACAGTGTTAAGAATTTTCACTTTTTTCCAGTGTCTCTACCTAATGATTTTTCATTACGTACGTTAGCGAATCTAAATCCTGGAAAGGATGTCCTATTATTCCGAGTAGGCTATAATTACCACGACAGCGGCAAAATTTATAGAGACTCAGTTAAGTTTAACATTAGTTGCCATGTAACTGGATATTGCAAATAATTTTTGAACCCCAAAAATATTATGACACATTTATTTAATTTTCTCTAAATAATTGAGAAATTCTGCACGTTTTCTAATATTCATAGTAAATTATTTAGTTATTTATATGTTTTTAATATTGGAAATTTCGAATTAACATTGGATTGTGTAACTATAAGAAAGACAACAAAAATATTCAATGACATTAATTCACGCGGGTCAGCAGCAAAAGAACGGACAACCGATGAGTAATTTCTCTGAATGATGTGTATATTTTGCTGTATTACGTCTGTAATATCAAAGTTACAAATTAACTGTATAATTATTTCTAATTTTGCACTATTATACGTTGTTTATGTACATCAAATTTTACGTGTTTATTAAAATTTTCTATCCGCCTCCGTAGCATAGTCGGTAGCATGCCGGCCTACGGTGCAAGAGGTTGTGGGTTCGAAATGCCAACACGGGTATACATGTTTCTGTCATTTTCTTGGCTTTGTATAATTTGTAAGCCGTAGCTATGTCTAATGGCGTAAAACTTGCGGGACGTAAATAAACACTCTGAAATAAAATAAATGTGTTCTCCTTAGAGAAGTAACAACGTGTTAGAAGTTCGACACTCAAAACTTTAAATGGACAATTCAAATATATATGTCTATAAAGCTTTCCAGTAGCACCCATTAAGCTATACTAAGAAGTAAAGCAAGTAGTACTGAAAAATGTGGCTGATCAGAATGACATTAATATCAACCTGGAAACAAAATTTTATCAACGTAATTGAAGTTACCTCTTATCTACTGCCATTTTCCTTGTATATTTATATCTCAGTAAGTAAATATTATAAATCACGCATAATTAAAGCTATTTGTCACGTTGTACACATGCTCTGTAATAAAACACAAAACCCTCTTTTAGCTGTAATACTGTGACTTAATTCATGTTTATGTGCGTACGTATCGCTTTGGTCGAAAATTTGAGTTTCATATTGTATTTTCTTAATTCAAAGTTGTATATATTGTATTAGTGTAATGTAATAGTAGGCATAACTGTAGGTTTATTGCTATTTACGTCTATGGACAAACGCCGCATCACATACCCTTACATTTTGAGAATACTTGATCTCTAATCACGTGCTCACTTCAATAGTTTAAGTGATTTTCATCGTCATACTTTTATTCGTATATATATATATATATATATATATATATATATATATACATTTTATTCGTGTATATTATTCGTATGTATATTATTAGTATATATTTTATTCGTATATATATATTCTTTTTTAGACATGAATTTTAAATAAATCTTGCTACTAGGAAATTTTTGTGTCTCCCATTGCTTTTGTGCAATGATTTGTAAACGTCAAAATTGGCATTTTACGGTTTTATGTACGCTACTAAAACCAACTGACAGAACAAACTGAAAAAATTCAAAGTGTATAACAATGTTGTAGGATACAACTTGACGTACAAAAACAAAAACAAATTTTTTGTAATTAAGTAAAATAAAAATGCTGATTTTTTAAATTAAAATTTATACATTTCAACAATATTTTAAAAATTCAAAAATATTTTATGGAATGTGTCCTCCAGACATTAAACAGTTGTATGGATGCATTGTAGTCTGTTTCAACCAATTTTTTCCCCACTCACCCTGTGTTGATGTACTACATACACATACATTTTTTTTTAAAACTTATGAGTATGTATCTGATGATATTTATTAACCTTAATACGTCATGAATAAAATGTTTTTAAATTTGTTTTTGTCTTAACTACAATTTTACTACTTTACCAATCCATATTGTATGTATTTGCCAGCCATTAAAATTGCACTCTGGAGAGCTGCAACTAGCGTTATTCTCAAGGTTATCAACAGCCAGTTTACACATACATTTATTGACCTGTGCTCATTAGTGTAATCGTTACACAATTTACAATAAAAACAAACCGCGCAAATTATTAAAAACTGGCGTTAGTTAAAACTGCACTTCCCGAACGAAATAAAAATCTCATTAATAACAATCCAATGTCACACGTATGATAATATATGTTAAAGATCATGTAACTTCACAACATGTGCAAACTGTTGGCACCTATAGCAATTATAGTTATAGTTTCCATACATAACCAAAATACTAGAGTAACTTACAAGTATAGCATGGCATATATTTTATAACAAGGTGTTCTACGTCTTGTGATAGAAATGGGAGAGGCCATCTTGCATAATGGTACCTGAAAATTGATTTATATTTACTATAGCAAGTTGTAGTTAAGAGGATGGTTGTCCATCCGTGACCTAAATGCATAAGAATTATAGTTACACTTCACTACACACCCAAACTACTTTGTCATAATACTCTCTGAATAAACCAAGTCAGTTTAACTTCGCTACGAACTATTTGCCAACTACACTTCCTCTGTGATAATTAGTTTATGTTAGTTTAAATTAGTTTAGATTAGTTTAGATTAGTTTCAATTGTTTACAACATGAAATAATTAAATGCAATGATTCATAGGTCGTACCCCGCTTACCATCGTCTTATTGGTCCACAAAACTCCCAATATGCACCTGGCTTATTATTGGCTCACTTTTAGCAAACAGGATGCCTAGCTGACTGTTCCAATCACAGAGCTCAAACATATACAACGCAATTCGTGGTACTTGTATTCGTTTCAGCTGTATTGAACAATATTGTTTTTTATTTACAAAAATTTAGTTTGAAGAAACTGTATAGTGTTTGCCAAAAACTTGTTTAGACTGGGAAGGCAATGACAATGCAAGTTCTTCCTTCAGGGGCAGAAGAATTTTCTTTTAATAGATGACAAAACCTTTCTCGGCCATAATCTTGAAAGCACTGAATGAGTAGAGGTGAAGGTAACGCAGTAATTTAATTCCCACTTTTAATATCGGGTGAAGAGACTCCACGACAGGCGCAAGTCATACGTGGCCTCATATAATTATTCATCCCGGGGCACTGGTGCCTTGGGCACGGCGCTGACAGTGAGATGCGTCAAATGTCATAATAATGCTGATACAGCTGCCTGGAGCGAGGGTTGAGAACCGGTGGGGGCAGGGGGGCAACGACTCCCGCGGGCGACGTATAACGTTATTCAGCGACTTACCTCTCACGGCAATTCCCTTCAACCTCCCCCCCCCCTCCTCTTTCCCAACGTGCCTAATCTCATCCCTCTCCCTGCACCCTCCAAAGATCTTGACGGCGACAGTTCTCTCTCTGCGAGCGACGGCTTCTCACTTTTGTGCGCTCTTCTCAGGGACTTTTTATCCTCCCCTCCTGGATTATTAATTACCTCCCTCACGAATCCTACGTCTGCAGATGTGACGTATATCTGCTCGAGTGTAGTGCCCCACGGAAAGCATCTTTGTTCACGTCCGCCTCTCAAGTGATCTGAATAATTGAGGAATTGGTTTAAATAAAGGTCTTAGCATAGGAAATCACGTCAAGAGACTTGAGATGCAGACAGGTTTTGGCTGTGGAGAACTGTATTGTGTGCAACTAAACATTAAAGATAAGTACCTTAAATTTTTTAAAAGCATGTGTAAATTACTCACAGGCTACTGATGTTTAAAACATTATATATATTCAAAATAAACCAACACAAATCTACAGAGGTATCAGAACCATATAACCAGCCTGTGTTAATAAAAACGTATTAACGTAAGGAGCAATGTGTAGCCCTTGTCCTCAAATTTAATGGATAAAATCAATTAACAAACACGATAAATTAATTTAAATCAGTACGATTTTAACTGTTTCAGTTAATAATTCTATAGCTTATATTTGGATTGGAAATTTAAATTTCATTTCAATTTTTCTTAGAGAATGTCTGGTCAGCTGAACGGCACACGAGTTGACAAACAACCTGACTGGAATGAAGAGAAACGTCTCATGCATAAGAATGAAGTTCAGTCATTTAATGTGTATTCTTTATAAACAGGTTGAAAACACGTAGACTGCAGAGACGGGTCTTTTATGAAGAAAACGAAAGAGGAATACATAACCTATAAATTATATTAGCACTGTTTGTGCCTAGTGCCGAACAATTAAATAATACATTACATTTTTAACTTAATTTAATTCTAAATTTTCATGATCGAGATGATTGGAAATATGTAACATTTTTAATAAATTTTTGTGACTGAAACGATTCTTTTGACCTAACACAGAATTTTTGTAAGCAGAACATATAAATTTAGAAATAAAGATTTCCGTGAGTAAACAATCATATTTATACACATTTGACATGAATGCCAATGCTGCCCTTGTGGTGGCCGTCTGTACAGGCAAGGTGTTCAAATTTTCGGCTGCTACCAGAGTATTCAAAAACTGCTCATCGCAAATGACTGATGCCTGCTTATGAATAGCATTTAAATATCGTTACACTTGTGTATACCGATTTCAGTATCACAACTACTCTTTAAAGCTTATTTTACAGCCGCTAGAAACGGCGAAATTGGGAGTTTTTGCAGTATTGTTTTAGGTATGCAAGTCTTGAATCTTCTAAATGGTATACGCGTGTACACACCTTATTATTTACTTATACGTCGTAAAATTATAGGGCCACCACTGACAGACTCATACAGGCACGTAGTCTACGAGAATACTGGACGCCATTTCAGTGACTTGCGCCTAGAGTCTAGGGTGAGGTGTACTGTGCATGATGTATCGTCCTTGGCGCATTTAAAGGCCTCGAACGTGAAATATACGTATACCCATACGGTCACCTGAAGAATTCACTTGATAAGGTTTATGAAATCATACAAACGCCGGATACTGTTGCACATTATTACCTCCCTGGCCTTGCGGTTCGGGGGAACACTGTTTGTAGTCGCGTTCCTGCTAATTTTTATTCTGATTTATAGTATTTTAAGGAGTTCAGAAGAGTATAATGCGGAATGTATAACGGTAACTATTTCCAGCGCCTACTGAAATATTATTCGCAAATTTTTGAACTACCGGTTTACCTTCTAAATGACGTTCGAAACTGTATGAGGCTAGTGGAATTAAAAAAAAAAAAAAAAAAACAACAACAACATATAGAAACAGTAAGTTAATGTAAACTATCTATCCACAACTTTTTATGGTGTTTCATAAACAGACTAATCCATAAAACAAGAAGTTTCTCATAGGTTACCGACAATCAACGGTAATACGACGTTGCGGAATACAACCTCAAGTGGTGAAAACTGTGTCGATAGGCCCTACTGTTTCAACTGTTTATTGTACATTAAGATTAATCTAAATTAATCTTAATTAAATACATAAAATAATAAATAAGACAGATTTACAGGCCCGTGTTGTATATGTAGGTTATTGTTAGTAATATTACATACGTATTCATTTTTTATTAATTTGATTAGTATTAGAAAACTTAGTGAATTTTAACGTGGTATTTGTTTGATGGTTTTTAATTTGCTGATTTTTTTTCTAACAATTAAATTACGTGACAGTAACGTGGGTTGTGAACAGGCAATTTAAAACAGCAAGCTGAATTACATGGCTTATGTATGTTCGTGGTCAATTTAGGTTATGAACATAAGGCCTAGCTACACTTAGAAACTATTTAAAGTCCGATATAAGATGTTCACGATGAACGGCTTAAATTTTTCTTTCATACATTTTGCGTCCATATTTACTATTCTTATATTAAAATTTTAATGTAACTAAATACCAGTTAAAATGTCTCACCACTCTTAAAACTTAACATCTATGGTTTCAATAAAATTCGTTTCTTGTTAAATATAAGTTTTTGTGAGTCCTCGGTTAGCAATTATTATTCGTGTACGACCTCGCTATTGTGAAAATATTAACCCACATTCAGATTAACTCCTCAGTGTAACTACCAATGACGATAATATAAATGTTGTTACTTAAATAATCCCCATGGAGGCGGTAAAACAATAAGCGACATTGGTGACACTGGTACGGGAGTGAAGAGTCCGTATTCTTTGTAAATGACGAGAGTTTGATTGAAGCTTAATAGTTAGGTCTTTAGCGCTGGTGAGAGGTACCGTGAGTATGGAACAATGCGGAATGAGAAAAAAAAGGGGGGGGCAAAAGTTACTACCCCGTGAAAACGCACCGCTAATGGCAACGTCCGCGACGTTTTCCGCATGTGAAGATAGCGAACGACCATGCCAATTTACTGTCGCGAGCGCAACAACAGTGTTTAAATATTATTCTTCGTTTTTTTTTTAAGGACACTAAACGTTGACCCCAGAATATTTTATTTGCGGGAAATATGCAATAATAATATTAAACTGAAGCTTCTATGTTTTACGAATCGCATTGGTATTTTTACAGGTACAGCATTATGAAAAAAAAAGTTTTTCAACATTTTGAGGGGCCATAAATTAACAAGTTCATCAGTAAGGCTGAATTTAATAAAATAAATCTTAGAAGTATTGTTTGAAGTATATGTTATTTTAGTAGTTACGTATACTGAGGCAACGTTTAGCGGTTTCGTGCAAAACAGAATATGCGGGTCACGATGCAACAAAGTTCATTCGCCAGTAGAGGACTTCTGGTAACAGTGGATTCGGCTGTGCTAACAGACGCAGCCTAGCTCATTAAATAATCGGCAGAAATCGAATGCAATGTAGCCCTGGCTAATGTGCTATTCATTTATTATGCATTGACAATTTCCTGGATGTTTGCTAGGGAATCGATTTCCGCTAACAAAGTCTCCGAACAACGGGTAATGGTAGCGCTTTATTGCTTTGTGTTGTTCGACGGCTCGCCTTGTCCAGTGCTTGTAGCTTTGAAGGGACAGCTTACGAGCTCGCGCGCTCGTGAATAGAGCCGATGTTCCAGTGTTATCCAAGAACTGCTGCTCTGGCAACAAGCCAAGTACTTCACCATGGAACTGGTAAGAGCGACAACAAATGCTCACAAGCATGAAGGATTATACGACAAACCAAGCAGAGCGATTCGTTAGCACAGTGGCAATCCATTGGAATCAAATTCGTGATAAAGCGGGATCGATTAACAGTCCGGACATCATGTTTTCGGTTTAACATAGTTTTCGAAGTCAACCCGTTCTAATTATGGGTCAGTTCCAGAGTACTGGAAATGGCCGCTTCCGTTTATATTTCTAGCTTTAAAATCTATGGCAGCGCCTGTAATTATCACTTTGTCGACCAGACCAAGAACTAAAATTTATTTTCCTGATTCTGATTATGTCGTATGGTTACTGACGTCTTCAATGGCAGTTTGATAAAAATGTAAGAGTACATAAAATGTATGTGCTTATTTTGTACACTTTGTTCCATATTTTGTTTTGAGTAGCATTCAAATGTTAATCACAATGTTATATTTCAACCAAAGAATACTTTGAGGTAACAGCAATTCAATAAATAAATAATTTTTCGATTCTGTCTCATAGTTTATCTGCGGTGAGGCTTTAAGGATAAAGGACAGCATCCACCTACATTTGACTCCTTGTGATATTAACTCTGAGATAAAACTGTCCTCAAATTATGCAGTTACATGACGGTTTCGTGGTTCTGTTTCCATCACACACTCAATCACATTATTCGTTCCAAATGCCGCTATACATTAATGAGATTTGTTCAGTGTGGACCTAATTTATTTATACTCTAAAATTGGTTCGGAAGTGTGTTGGGGAAGTGGGATAGAAGTACGTAATTTACTTTGTGTTCCACAACTTCTAGTGTAATAACCAACATATGGATTCAAATGCAACCTAAAATAATTAAAATGTATAAAAATAAAACACTTTATATTATAATATGACATGCTGAGACTTGTAATTTTAAACTTGAAAAATTCAAGAATTTCTAAAAAATAAAAAACATTTTATAAGTCAGTTGATTAAGGGCGTTGGACCCGTAAAATTTCATTTTTTACATTTGTGCCAAACAGTGTTCAACTTTTACACATCAGATAACATGTCATTTTCCCAAATAAAAAATAGACCCCACAGTTTTTACATGATCACTCATCAAAGTCCCAACATGGCCATTGCGGTGTAGCCAAAATAAATAAAAAGTAAGTAACAAATAAATTCAAAATTATAGGAGCTGAAAGTCAGCGTATCCATGCAATTTATGACATGTTTGACAAAAGTTAGTTTTAAAAATTTCTGTAGTAGTTAAAAGTCAAAGTTATGCTAAAATTTACGTATTTTCATCAATTTTTGAAAGAACTCAAAAATGTATCCCTTTGTGTTTACAAAAGTGTCTTTAGGTAGCTCATAGCGTTTACTATCAATATGAATTATCTTGTTTCTGCAAGTTAATTACATTTTTTTTTTCATTTTGGCTACACCGCAACTGCCATTTTGTGACTTTGATAGGTGATCATGCTAAAACAATGGTAGCCTACCTTTTTTTTATTTGGGGAACAGTGTTTTTTACAAGCATAAAATAACGATTTTTTACGGGTAACGTATTTAAGTGTCTTACTTAAAACCGTAATATGCAACATTTAGACTTTGACAAGAAATTTAGCTATTCAAAAACTACACCAGATAATAAAAAAATCTTAACAGCAAACTTACTGTCACAATTTATGTCTAAAAAAAGTGAAAAGAATATCTTAAACAAATATATAAATAATGACATACTAATGAAAATTGCTGCGTACCGTGTCCCCAAGAAGTAATGAAATTAACAATGTAACTTATTCAAGAGTTCTATTGTTTTCAAATCATTTTATAGACGCTGATGACACGCACGGAAACAAATATTGTGATCCATATAGTAAATATTTTGTAGGTATGCACCCAGCAAAATTTTTTGTTATCACCACATAAACATTTAGTTGAAACCACTTAAATATTGTGGCCACCACAAGATTATTATGTGGTAACTATAGGGAAAATAACTTTGCAGGGAAGACTTGCGACAAATTTTTCTTTCAGTGCGCGGTATTTATTGATAGGCTGTGTCTGAGATAAAATTAGTAAACAATAACTATTCAGTTTTATGTGCTCTTTGCTTTGCTGTCGTATATTTATTACTGATAAAGATTTACGCAACAAGGCATACTAAGTATATTAACGAATATAAAACATTAATTGAAACCACAGCTGACCATGAAACAAGGTATAAATGAAAGCTTGCGTGTCATTCCTCCGCTGCTTCTGACACTTCGTTGTGCTCATCATAAACTTACCTCTCAGATGCCTCATCGTCAGTGTCGCACGTACAATAGACAGTGGAAAGACAAGTCTAGCAGGAGACAGGGTGTCTGCGCCAGATGTTCCATTAGACTGTCGATAGGAACAAACCTCAGATGGTTTACGTAATTTGCGAAGCGTTGTGGGCTGTAGAAACTCTTTGTGAACCAAGACATGACAACTCTCTGACGTAAACGTCAAACTGATTAACTAAGTTACATAAGCAATCATATTTCACTATATCGAAAATAAAAGTTTATAGTCACGCAGTTTCGTTATGAGACTGAACAAATGACTCACAAAATCTGTAAAGTCCTGCGTTAAGATAATACTGCGCGGCACTATAATCCGAACAAGCTTGTGCCAGGCAAACATAACGCGTGTTAAGGGTATTCAGGTGCGATACAGTCATTATTTTATATTTTTATGGAATATCGTTAGTTTTATAGATGACAATTGTTAGTACAGTTTCCTCCTGCAAAACAATTTTATCTCTGATAGTTTTCTCATTACGGTGCGTCAAAGTAAGAATTTGCTTGTTATGCTGCCGTGCAAATAGTGAAAACGTACGGAAGTCATGGCATTGGTCGATTAGTATGACGGATTCCAAACAGTGCATAGTAATAGAACATGTTCTATTTTCTACAGAAATCTCCCAACACAGTGTTATAACTGGTCGATCATACAGCTTTCATCAACGTTTAGAACACAATAAAGCTTGAAACATAATAATAGAGTTGTACATGACGTCGGTCACAATATTTATATTGCGCATTATGGTCCTTGAATGAAATTTAAAAATTTTTGGAAAGATTGCGAGCAAGATTTTTTCTTTGATTTTTTTTTCTTTTAGTTTTATAATACTTTGGCTGAACAGCCTTCCACGTCATCATCTTTTACCTAAACATGAACTTATGCGGTTTACCTTTACATTCATGAAATTGATACGGACTTTACAATGTCAGCTGATGAAGGAATTGCAAAAGCACAGTTAGACTGGTCTTAAATAGAAATACACTGTTTTACGAATACGTGTAAAGTTTTTATAACAAGTATACGCACATATAATGACATATTTTAAACCTCTGAGATCAATTTCAAAAATCCAATTTTAGCCTAATTTTACTTTACAAGACAGTGAATAACGTGGTTTCCTAAGGCCTAGATGTTTGTAGTAAAAAATGTGCAAACTATCAAAGAATATATTATAATTAAAACACTCCTAGACCAACCTTTCTCAAGAAATTGGCTTAGGTAATTTTCAGAAGGTGAAATTTGATACCCACGTTAGAAGGCTAATGTCTACCTTTACCACTAAAAGGAAATGTTCCACAAAAGCAAATTTGTGTAAAAGTGTGTTTTAATCTCATTCAGTCATGTTGTACTAAATTTTACTTGCGCCTTCATTCCTGAAGTTTTAAAATAATAATAATAATAATAATAATAATAATAATGGAAATTTTGATTGTGCCCATGATTAGTGCTCCGTTGATATCATCTACAAAGCAATTTGTTAGGCTGCTACTCAGTGTTGTATGTCAAGAGTTAGATTGTAACAAACAGAAGAGACAATGTAACACATTTAAAAGCATATTTATTTATTTTTATACCATATATGTTAGTTTAATATTATAAATGAAACAGTTTTATCCGCGAGTACTATAGATTAAAATTAAGAAAATTAGACTATTTTGAACATAAATATATATTGCGTTAAGAAATAACATATTACAATTCGAACTTAAAAATGTACTTCAATAACAAGTAAAAAATACTTATTATAGCACGGGTCATTGTATTAAGTAAATGCAATTAAGTGAGAATAACAAGTGCTGAATAATACACAGGAAACACACCCAAACCGTATAACCAATACGGAACGTATTAATATTTAGCATATATTATGTCCTGAATTTAAAAACGCAGTTTTGTTAAAGTTTAGCTTAATCAGAATGCTACGTGAACTGTGAATTTTTACGGTTAAAAGGTGTTTTTTATTTTATTTCAGGATCAAGGTGATATTTATACCAAATTTCATCAAAATCCGTTCAGCCGTTTTAGTGAGTAAAATAGCTACTCCACAAGAACCATGCAGTTTTTATTTCGGAATAATAAGAGCCCTGTGTGGTACTTCAAGATCTAAGAGAAATTCATACTGAAGTTAATCAAAATCCGTTCAGTCATTTTAATTAATGAGAAGAGGTAATTACAGGATTACGCTCAAAATATACCTCCTAAGAACCGTGACATTTTCCGGGATTAAAAGCAGCCTTTGTCACTCTCCGTTTCATAAGTTAACTCTGCACACAAAATAACGTCGATCCGTTGCTGCGTGAAAACATGACAAACCATCAAATATTATCATTTTTCTTTATTCCGGCGTATCTTTTTGCGAATAAATTTCCAAGAAATCATTTGCGTTAGCTTAATTTAATCAGACATTGTATTGAGCTGTGGGCGAATATATTTATTACGTGCAATTTTGACGTTTGACAACCAAATTAGATTTTTTTAAATTTCAGTTAAAATTTGATAACTAATCAAATAACATTTCCTACATTGTCTTATGCCTTTATCTGACTTAAAACTGATGTATCAAAAACATTAAAAAAACAATTGAACGCAATTCAGGATCTCAATGTATGTCACCCATAATACGATGGAAAGCCATTTTCTCCACCCGAAATCTTTTCACTGTGCAGTAGTTGTCTTAATTCTTGAATGCAGGGTCGGCTTTTATTGTTTCACTCTAAGAAGTGGCAACTAATGTGAAATTTTATGTTAAGGTGATTAATTAATGCATCATAGAGAATGTCATTTATATTTTTTTATTTGGTTTGGCGTTTACGTCTCGTCGATAGCGAGGTCATTAAAGTTTACACAAGAACAAGAGATATTGTTCATAACGTTCGTTGAGGAAACATACCATTATTCGCCTGTAGCGATTTCGCGAAATAAATTTAGACATACAACTCCTCACATTTCCAGTAGTCATTAGTGTTTTACAATATCACTAGTGTAGCCCCCTCGCAGCACATATCAGCGAATTTATTGTATTTTATCTCATGCTGGAAAAATAATGACGTCAGTGAAAAAGTAACGATGCAGGAATGTGTGCGAAGCTATTATTAACCTCTTGTGCCAAAAATATTGATAACATTTTCCCCAGTAGTCATGTATAATGGTGTACCACACTCATTAAGGGTGTTGCCTACTTAAGAGCTCTGCCGGCAGAAAGAGTAGAGATTTTGATGATGAATTATATTCGGTGAGAGGTATCGCTTTCAGACAAAAATGTTCTGTATTCAGACAATAGAACTATTGTTACAGGAATATAAATGTATAAATAATAATTATTATTGTTATTATAATAATGGTAATAATAATAATGGGTAGCAATTTTCAACTGTCGTTTAAAATTTAATCACTTAATTTACTAAAGTGCTTACGGAATTGACAAAACTGTCTAAAAATTCAGTAAGATAGTGAAGTACAACGAGATGAGCAAAAAGTCAACTGTGGCACACATGTAGTTTCGTCACATACCGAACCTCAGTTAATATAATTTAACATGCAAATCCCGACCTTCACTCAACTGTACTGGGTTGCCAAAATACAAAAGTTCGTTATGAGCGTGTATTGGTCTAAATTTAATGAACCTGAAGAATGCAAATTTAATATGCACTCATGGAGATACTTTATGCATAGTGGATTTAGATTCACATGGAATAAATAGTTTTCCCTTCATAATTTGGCATGGTGTTAAAGAATTGTTTTTAACTTAATGCAAAATATCCATGTTGTAGACACCGCAAATCTGTAACAATACGCACGTTCTGATATCAACAACGAGGAAATCAACTTCTGATAATGTTTTGTGCATTCTGCGTTGAGCCTGTCCTGCACATTCAACTGGATCCACAATTTTATGTAGAAACCATGAAGGCATACCCAAAACGTAGAGAAAACCAGTGTTTTTTTTTTGCATAAAAATTGTAGGGGGTTGATGTGCCTGGACTCGTCAGGTAGTTGGTGTCTGGCTCAAGGGTACGGAAGTGTAACCCACTGGAGGAGGGTAGCGAAGGGGAAGGCGAGGAAAGGTATTATCATTCCAAACTGGCGTCGCTCGCCAACGGTCGCAGGCGATTTCGCCAGCTTCGCTCGCGTGTGTGGAGGCTTGCATATGTGTGTGCGTCCACTGATCGTCACAACTCGCCCACTACCCATCCTGCTTCCCTCTGCCTCACCTGCTCCGGTAAACGGTACGTGTCGCGTCGGCAAGGCGAGAAAACCTTCGTCGTCGGAGGTCGAGCTTGGCAGTCTGGAGGTGACGTAAACGCCAGCTCCCGACACTCCAACCACCAAACCCCTTCGCCGTCGGAAGACCCACCCCCGCGTCTCTTCGAGGGTCCCGTCGGGAATCGCCGCTTGCTCGCCCGTCAACGGACCAGAATCATCCTCTACGCCTACCCTTTCTCGAGCAAGGTCTCCTCGGAGGAGGTAGGCGTAGGAGGAGGTTGCTGGAGGGAGGGGGCTGTTACGTGACCTGCAAGCTTGAGACCCTCTCGACGTCGCAGGAGGAGAAAACTCTGGCACGCACCGTCGCCTGCGGGGGAAGGTTTGTGGTACCCGAAATTAACATGCCTACAGAACAACGCCTCCTTCCCCCCTCCCCCCACGGTCCTGCACCCAAGAGGAAGGTCTCACACATCTTCCCCTTCTCCCAATGTACCCCTTGTCTTTGGGGCGAGTCTCCCCTTCCCACTATTTTAGTATTCAGCGTGGAGATTTCATACCGTTGTTGTGGAATTTTCGTGATTTGTTTAAAGTGTCCCCTCTCCACCCCCTTTTTTTCGGTTTCCTTTTGCCCTCTCGTCAGCCCGCGAGGAACAAGGGCAGTACGTGACGTGGGTAGACATATTGCGTCTCATGACTTAAACAAATGTAATATATGGATATCATTTCACAGACGTTCGTAAATATTCACGAATTTTGCATAGGTCTTACTGATGATATTTTAAAACGTACCTCAGGCTCAGAAGATGCAAAATAATTAGCATTATGAGTAACTTGACTCATTATGTACACGTACTACCAAACAAATATATATGTAATTATGCATAGTCATAACACATTTCTTAATTCGTTAGGTCTTTCAAACATGAGGGGAAAACGTGTTTTAGTCATCTGGGCGCTGATACTCCATTAACTAGGTGAAATTATTTTATAACACTTGCTACACCTGTGTATCCTATGATGTATGGGCCCTTAATAATCCTAGCACTAACTCTCCGTGAAATTTGTATCCCCATTTGTCAAAACATGACTAGTCAAATAAACCCTTATGAACTTCATCAGCATACCTGTTAACATACAGATATGCACGTATGTAACATATGAATTTACATAAAAGTTCCAAAAATATTTACAATTGTTTTCGAAACTTATTAAAACGTATTTACTTTCAACTGCCTTGGTTACCTGCAGTAGACTATTAACTGTATCGATGCATTTCCATCGCAACCATTCTAGTATTTTATTAAATTTTGTGGTGGAATAACAGTACATTTGTTGGTGTCTGACATTTTTAGAGTATTGTTTTTTCGGCAAATATTATCTTATATTTTTTTGGAATACATAACGTTTTATTAAAGTATTTGAATTCATGTTTAAATACAAATAACATTTAAGCAATACGTTTTTATTTCTCGTAATGAATACAAGATAACCCGTTATTGCTCACCCAATGTTACTGAAAATATTTTAAAGCACTTTATTTTTCAGTGAGTGCCCTAATAAAAATGTTTCCAAGGACAACTATTTAGCGTGTTAAATATATGAGTAGAAAGAGACGAAAGTGTTATTATTTTATTTGCCTGACAGAGAAGTAATTGATTATATTGCGTCAGCGCATATTTGCAGCAGGAAGTCATTTCCTCAATTTCGAGCCCACTAGGAAATGTAAAACACATGAGTTGTAGTCTTGTATCGTGTCCCAAGGATTGTTTTCAGTTGAATTGAAGAAGAACTTCAGAGAATGGAAAAAACTACGTTGGTGAACTAATCACATTAAGTGTTTTAATCAATTACGTAATCCAATATCGTTCTGTGGCTTAGTGTGAAATGCGTATCGGGTTCTGCATTTTTAATGTGGCAAACCTCATCGTGTGTAAATTAAGCGCTTGGATGTTACTTTCTTAAACGTTGTAACATGCACATGAATTACGGATACACTTATGCTTTAACCCATCCCTCTTCATTCTAGCTGTAACTAAGCTCACACCGTCTTCCTTCATTAAAACTTGGAGGTAAAACTTGGCGGAAAACAGGTGGCGCAAAAACAAACTTTCCTTAACTGTCCTGAGATGCACTTTATGAGGTAAATAATGAACCAGCACACCGCCTAAACCCGCCTTGGTAACTCAACTGCTGCAATGTATAAAACGTCTAAATTTTTCGAAGATGTATTAAAGAATAATAGCTCATAAAAACTTCATGCGAACGTTACTTTCTTATGAGTCGTAAGTTTTAGCTAACGTATTAATAGGAATATTTTGTTTCTACATAACATGTTTTTATTATTATTGTTATTATTGTGGAAGAAAGGTTAGTTTCGGCTATAGCTATTTCGGTCATTTATCAGTTTTAAATTTTTTCTATGAAAACAATAACGTAGCACATATTAATTATAAATTTATTTGGGATTCATAACATAACCTAAATGTAAGAAAGTTCATACAAATGCGCGTGACTGTGGTAAAATAAAGTTTTGTTTGGAAATTGTATATGTGAGTATTCTGAAAATTGCGTTAATATGATTTGTTCAAATTTATTGTCTTATATAACTCAAATATCAAAATAAAAAAATTATATTTTGATGCAAACTCGTAAGAATGTATTGGTTTGTGGACATACGTAGTTGCTCGTGTTTTGTTGGCCGAACTCATGTTAAAAGATAAAGTACAAAAAAAAAACATTTGAAAAGCAATCCCAGAGGAATTCATTCAGTTATTTTTCTCTGAAACTGGTTTTTTTCTGTTTTCTGCACCTTGTCTTTTAAATCAAGTTTGGTCATATAAACAGGAGCAATGACGTATGTCCTCAAACCAATACATTGTTGTTGTAAACTCCCATTGCAACAAACACGTAAACATCTCATCCAAATTATTGTACATGTTGAACTTATCTTAGTTAAATATATTACATTATGTATGTTTGAAAGAAATTTCTTACTGGCTATTCATAGATGTATCCGACTATTCTGAATACATGGAAATTTGTCATTTGCTCTGTGCGCATGTGTGAAGTGCGTTTCGGGTTCAAAAATTTACTATATTAAGGGAACCGTTCACCCAAAACTTTATTGTTTCAATAATGATAACAATTGTGCGAGATATGTTTTGTTAAAATGACATACAGTTTGGCTATTTTCACTGTAATGGAAAATGTTAGTTTTCGTAGCTTTTTTTTTTGTATAATGGTTTGTTAAAAGTCCAAATTTGCAATAAACTGTTTAATCATGGAAGGAAAACCTACCGACTTAACGAAATATAATAATTCACTCTGAAGAACTTTGACATAAATTACGCCACATGCATAGAAACAGCATTGAACGTAATATTGTTTTTTTTTTAAATTACTATATTAGAAATTAAAAACTGCAAATGTTCTTGCATTTTTTAAATTACAAAATAAAATTGAATGCGGTTTTTATGCAAATCTTGACATACCTGTGTTACATTATTTGTTCTAGGTTCATGTAAATATTGTGTGTTTGGTGTGTTTTTTTTAATTATTTTAATAAAATAATTCCAAACATTACTGAAAATGGACAACCTCTGATGGTAAAGTTTTCCTTTTTAACAATGGGTACGAGGACAAAATGTAGGTATTAAACAGCGTTTGTTTTTTCCACGAGTATTTAATGTTTTCGGAAAACTATACATAAAACAATGCTACATTGTTTCAAATTGCAATTTTTTTCCTACGGCAGAGGTAAAAGTAGTGTTTTACACTTATGAATTAAGACATAAATGTAAAGAATATCCCGTTAGTAATTTTGTTTAATTATACCTTATTGCTATTTCTTAACGTTTGTACACAATTGTACGACGAATACTAATTAGAACCACAAGTTAATATTTTCAAGTAATATTTTCCTAATGAAATGAAAACGACAAATATTTTTGGCTGTTTGGTGAAAACTTTCGGCCATTGAAAAACAAAATTTCCATTTTCATTTTCAAAATTTTCACAAACAGGCTTGTTCTTTTTAAAATTACAAAAATATCTTTCTTAGAAGTTTTCCAGACAACAAATAAATAGTAGACCCTATCGGAATTAATGAAGTGTTTTTGGGTGGTTTGTTCTCTGCCATCTTTAACGTATTGCCTGCGAAAGCAATGTAATTATCTCATTAGGAATTTTTATTGCAAACTCTCATAACCAAAATTTCTTATCTCTGCAATAAACACGTCTCATTTTCTGTCCTCTTTGTTTTAATGGTCGATATCCACCAGTCCTCTCATTTCTGTCATATCTCCCGCACCGAAATTAAATCTCTGGAGTATTTACGGAACGCATATAACGTCTTTTGATTCGTCCTGTTATCCAGTATTACTGCGTGAACTTAATTAATATTCCAATCACTCAATGCTCTCAGAGAGCTCGTGACATCAAAGGTCTTATCTGACGTGGGCTATTACCCGAGCTGTGTCACAGGGCTCAGCACTTAGACAACAAGGGCACTGCAAAATTAATTATAATTTCAAGTTACTCTACGGTATACAGGGGCTTTGAATACATGAAAGTGTTTTGAAACCAAAATCATTACTATACAAATGATAAAAATCAATAGAACGGTGAACATTTTGATAGCGATTCTTCATGTAATATCGAGTAACCTACCCTGAAACTAAAAAATTCGCCAAACATTCATAAATTTTACAGGATACTTTAAATGGCATACAAATGTAAGCATTTTGTCTTATAATAGTAATAACAATAGTAATAATAATAAAATCGTCTTTATAGGCGCAGTTAAGGCATATTTGCCTTCTTTTACACTCGACCCATACAAGTGTTGTGTACACATATTAATTAGATTCATATGGCACCTATTCTAGAGGCAAAATTAAAAGAAAATAGTAATAAATGATACTACCTACAACTTACTAACAAAAATAGCATAAATGTTTACAAGCACAGGCTGAACAGGGACTTGAAAACTTTATATAGATTTAATTTTTAAGACATACTAACAAGGATACAATAAACGTTAAGTTCAGTCATACGAACATTCATACAAATATTCATTCAATATGTAAACTCTGGAGATCGAGTCGCGCAATAGCGAGCACTGCAGCAGCCTCATCTTGAATTGCTAGATGGAGACACTGATACTTTTATTTATTAAATTATAGTCCCCGCCAAGAATCTTCTGGCTCAGATCATTCCGGAGTCTGGCAGCCGATACACTAAGAGTTAGAAAAATACCGGTTTTTATGGGACTGTATTAATAATTTACTATCAGTTTTTGAATGAGTGCTTGCTTCATGTGAGATGGAAAGGATATTAAAGCGATTACGTAAGTAACCAAGGGAGTTGTCGTGCAGCACTTTATTTAAAAGCAACAAACAGTAAAATTTTCTTCTGTCTTGAGTACGAGGGCTATGTTGAGTAAATTTCGAAACTTGGAAATGTTTTAACAACTTACTGTCCCCCAAATTCATTGGATGTTTACTGTAACATGTATTGATAAATAAGACACTTAAAATTTGCATATTACGTAATTTTTTTCGTTTATTCAATGAAATTTACGTCAAAACTGTGCATTAGACGACAATCATTTGCAGCACGGAAAAAATTGAGTAAATATACATTTGTATGACAAATGTGTAACTTCAAAATTTGTTATAAATTTAGAAGAAATATCACTACCGTAGTAGGCCTAATCTTAAATTTCGTTCAAATGTCAGTTGAAACCAGGATAACAGTCTTGACACTGCCCAGTTATTTTTAAATTATCAATGTTGAGATTTTAACAAAATTCTGCCTTCTTTACCAGCACAGACTCAAACAAGAGTAGTACGGAAGACGAGCTCTACTGTCTACAAAATTTAGATAAAATAAACTTCCAATTAAGTGAACAAAATAACTAGGAATAAGAAATCTGATAATGAATTATCTCTGGATACTAAGATACAATTTCGCGAATTAAAATGATAGAATCATCAATTTTGCATGCTTGTTTGGAACCTATTTGCTTTCTTTGAGATCTAATATAAGTGTTCCATTGGAATTCAGTTACAGATTTTACAATATTTCGGTTACTAAAATTTTCTTACCGAAAAAAATCATTTCCGGTTCGTTTTAACATAACCTATTACTTACAGGTATTTTTCCACATTATTTAACTTAATCGCCATTAGGTAACTGCTATCAGTAACTCGTGTTCTCTAAATTCTGTAACTACTGGTTTAGACATACTCGTGAAACAAAACAGTGAGAGAGAACGAGTTTAAAACTCTTTTTTACGCTCTGTGTAGGGGTGTGTGTGTGGCATATATTAAGAAAGGTAGGTAAAGTCAATGATTTGTTTATGAAAAGGACTTAGTAAAAGTAGTTTCATTGTTCCATATGCACATCTGCAGCTCTGTTTCACGTTCAATGATTGGAAGTTTTTAATTCTCAACTTCTTGTGCTTCTACGAGCAAATCACAAAAGGGATGGTGTCCTAGTAACCATATTCTGATTGGCGCGGCGTTTCTGCCCAAATACACTCTGCCAAGCAGAACTACTTGAATGTATATAAGGCGTTGAGACAAATTTTGGCGCAATTCTTTTCGCCAAATATCAGTGGCTCTAAATATAGGAGACATCAAAACCCAAAATTTTAACACTTAAATGGAAAAACACAAGAAATCACGTGGGATATAAACTTTCAAAATTGAGCTTCAAAGATGGGTTCAAATGTGGGCTTGTCAAATAGTTTTCTTCATTGCTTTGTTCTCGCAGATATTTTTGAAAAACTAAATGGCAGTGAAATAATTAAGGCAGATGTACGTCACCGTTACAATATAAAGAGGGAGGCTCCTCTTGTCCGAACTCGTTTCAGTGTACAATTTTCGAGGAAAGACAATATACATTTTCGAGCTTCTATTGTTGCCCTGCGGGGATTGCCAACGTTATTATTACCAGAGCGTCACACGTCGCGGAAGAAACAGAAAGAAATGTTATTGGTACTTACTTGTAGGTGATCTTAGATGATGCCAAGTCAATACTGTGCCCGACGCTGGTTATCGAAGAATGGAACCTTATGGGGGAGTCACATAGGCGAGACATAGGACATGACCTTCGCGAAATAATAAACAAAAGATATCCGCAAATAAGCTCCTAAGTTTCTGTGACGTCAGCTCAACATAAATGGCGGATGCGATGCAAATTCCAAATAGAAATTAAATCGATTTTAATCATGTCGGAGTTTGGTTGGTGAAATTGGTGTGTTGGGTAGAAAATTGTGTTTATTTATTTTTTTAGAGAGATTTTCGTTGATTATCACAAGCAAATCATAACATTTTACGCAAAAATTTAATTGTGTCTGTATTTCTACATTTCGGGATGCTAACGGGTATTTAAAATATATTACGGATAAAAGAAAAAACCGAAATAATGTACACATGTATGGCTGTCGTACTACAGTTTTGTATGCAGTGATTATTAACTGTTTACATATATTATTTTTAAGTATTTGTAGCGCGGCAGCTAAACTGGTGTTCGCAATAACGAGAATATTTAGTATCGCATCGATTTTGTCGTGTCGCTTTGTCACGCATATGCGATTCCACCATGAACCTCGTCGAGGAAGCAGAGAAATATTTAATCGAATGGAGCTGGCCGAAATGCCCCTCCTGTACGGACCAGCTAACAATATGCAAGGCAAGCAGTGGAATTGTACCAGCTACGCCGCCTATCGCGTCGTCAACCGCCCCAAGTGAAATTTGTATGGCTCCGTCTAGCGGGATGCACGCTAAATGACAGTGATGAGGCCGAATGTTGGGAAACCACGGAAAATGCGAACGGCGGAATTTGACGAGGGCGTGCTTCGTTATGTGATGCAGGGACTGTCCACTAGGTCACGTTCCAGCTGTGAGTGTTGGCGGCCATTTGACAATCCTGGAAGACATGCAAGAAAATCAACTCCACACTTAAATTTCCACTTTACCACTGATGTACAAATTCTTGCTTTACAAGTTTTAATATTGGTTTTCGAGTATAATGAAGATAAAATGTTTTCGGGTAGAACAAATTTTGTTTATGTAATGTAACATTTTCGAACTGAATTGGCGTTCGTGTTAAATGCGATTTGTAAACAATATTATAAAAAAATAGTATTCAATGTTTTTATAATGTAAGTCAAAATATTTATTTAATAATGCCAATTTAGCGCGAAAATGCAAAAAAAAAAAAAATTACAGAATACTTGTTCTACACGAACACAATTTTGATTTACACTCTTTAGACAAATATTACAACATGAAAAGCAAGGATTTGTACATCAGACGTGAAGTGGAATCTTAAGAGCACCGCCTACCTGCGCGTTAGAGGCTCAAATGTGACCGATTTATAAGAGTTACCTAGAAGCTCAAATCAATTGCCACATCCCTCCGATTCCTTTTTACTGACTTCAAAGGGCGACCAAATAATTTTATTACTGGAAAGTCTGAGCAAAGTTCATTGCACGTTTCTGAGTACATCCAGTTAGTACGTTTTCAAATACGATGGTCTGAAGGGACTGTTTTAAGAACTATGTTTTTAAGGGCTTCGAAACAGTGTTTTTAATGTGTGTGGTGTCTTGACAATGACATTCCGCTCTTGACAGATGATGTGTTTTCTTTTCGTACATTGCTACAATGTACTCATGTGGAATAGTTTCATAGAAAAACGTTTTTGCGGGTAGTAATTTGTTGCATATCCTCCGCAGAGCTACTCAAAATCTTAGAAATGTTGAGGTACTTATCATCTCACAAACTGAAAAATTTAGGAGAGTTTGTGCAAAAAAAGCTTTTAACTTTATTTCTACACGGTCAGAAGTAATGTGCCTTGTATATTATACAGGTTGACCATTTATTATCTTCAGAAATGTAGATATTAATAACTTTGAAATCATACGAGATAATAACAAACTGCTTTCAACGTTTTGCAAGATAAAGTTATGTATGATACAAGTGATTTTTATTTGGACGAAAAATTGTGGATGCCACAGGTGAAAGCTCAAAATAAAGCCTGGTTTTAGAGACGAGGTATAGAAGGAAGCACTTGACCGACCAACTAACGGGCTGTGCACACGTCATTCATGGAAACAGGTAGTATTCTACATAATCAAGGGGCTGGTCTACCATCTGTTTCAAGTGATACCACAGTAAATGTACGGCAGGCGTCCGAAAAAATCAGTTCGTGCGGCCAAATATTAGTTGCAAATGCACAAAGTCTTGCCCTACGTTACGACTTAATACTTACAAGGTGCAGCTGCTTCACGTAGTCAAGGCTATGGACAAACCACAACGAAAACTGTTTACAGTGGAAATGCTAGCCAGTGTTACGAACAAGGACTTTTTAAAAGATTGGTTTCTACGATGAGTAAACATTTCATTTATCAGACAAACTTAACCCTCAAAACATTTGTATCTGAGGGTCAGAGCTCCTCATGTTCCGCATGAAATGGAAAGAGACAAACAATAAGTCAATGTGTGAAGATGACTGAACGCAAAGTAGCATCATTGGTCCATTCTTTTTATGGAGTGTTCAGTAAACAGTGGTATTTCCTTGGACATGTTACAAGTGTTTGCTGTACCATAATTATACAACCTACTTCCAGTAGGATGAGGAACCCTGCACCTTAGTTGTCTTTAGTGGTTCGCCAAATTCTGAATGAAAATTTTTCAGGTGAATTGGACGAGATTGTCCGATTCGGTGACGCCACAATCACCTCAGATCACCTTACTTGGCTTCTTCCTACGGGGTTTTGTAAAGGATCATGTGTGTCGAACCCATGTTAGAAACCAACAGGACTTGAATACACGCATTCACAATAACATGATAGGAATTTAATGAGTTATTTGAGAAGCAATTTATTACCAAAATGAGTTGTGCGTTTTACAACATTGTACGGAGGTAGTCAGTGAAATAATGCAATTCTCAAATGAACTCATAGTTCAGTGCATTTATACACTCGCAAGTGAGGCTTAAAGGGTTTAGTAATACGTATATTTACCTGGACAAAATAATAAAACCCAAAACTTATTCCGGTTACTTATGTTACTTATTTTTTACTATACTTTAAATCATTTATAATCTGAAGTGGTAAAAATAATTTATGGACGTTATAACGGCACAACTGCTTTAAGATCTATATTTATTTTCTAACGTTTAGAAATTTGGCCGTATTTCGTGCTTGGATATTCATATCACGTTACGCTTTATGAAGCAAAACTAACTTAATATTTAATTTGATAATCGTACAAAACAGTTAAACATTAAAAGATTAAACGTTCCAGGTGATAAGTACTTTCTTGTAACCTATCTGGTTGGTACAATAACGGAATGTCTTAATGCGTGTAACCAGGTACTACTGTATTTTTATTTACAATTGTAACACTCACTTATTGTTTTTTAATATGTTGGTAATTTCTGTTAGATGTTGATATCGTGTTACCGAACTTTCAGACTCTACATTAGTAAGCTTACTTTAAAAAGGTCAAGTACTGCGAAGTTTGGACCTACCTTATTGGATTTTCTCCGTAGATTTGCATTTCACATTAACTTAAATAGCGGGATATGAGTGTATGTTGTTTAATTCATATGTACGAGCAACAGTAAATTACATAATTGTGCAAGATTAATAACGTACTAGGGTGATAGTTTTTTGACATAAAATATCCCGTTGATGTACCAACACAGGTAGGATTTCGAGAACAATAAAACGCAACGCTTAATTGATACAATCCCCTTTAATAAGAACAGTAAAAAATTACATCACGTAAATTATATTTTAAGTGACTGACCAGACATGTTTGCGACAATATTGATATATTTATTACATGTCAACTATATATTTATATAACGGTTATTTTAAATGAATATTTATTCTACAACATCACGAAAACTTTTTTGAAAGATAGGTGGCATGAAATCACATGAAATCAGTATTGCATTGCAAGTAGATATTCTTCCGGTTTTTCGGAAAATAGTAATGTCATCTAAAAATAACTCTGGGATAAAAATGCGAATTCAGCAAAAAGTGACGCGAAGTAAATTAGGTCTGCATTTTTTGTCACGCGCTGAAATAATGTCAATGCAGTGTCGGTACTTATTGCTGAAAAAGCATGTTTTGTAATTTCCGATAAAAATGACGACGAATCTGGAAAAGAGAGATTTCCACCCGCAGCCGGATACGGTTATCGTATAAATTCTCACGGTCGCAGTAGTCTTTGTGCGTGTGTGTATCCACTACGGACTGCAATTAGTGTCTTACTTTTTTTTATTAAACTCGGTTCACATTTCAAGCGTGCTAAATAATACGCACTCGTTAGACGTATTACGAATGCAAGGCGACGGAAACGAAACAAAGAATTACGAAAAATAACAACGTTAAAAACAATTTTGAAAGCTTTTACCAGAATGTAAATTTATATATTTTTTGCGTTTAGTGTGCAGCTGTTTGTTAACCTTATACAAAAAAATGTCAATAAAGAACATTAAAACACAAATAAAGTCCACAAAATTGTATTTTACTGTCAAAGTTTCGACCGGTGTATAGCGTTACGTGGATATGACTGGCGCTTCAATTCACAGCAGAAAAAAAGTAATTGTAGAATATAAATAACGATGAGGAATAACATTTGTACTAACGGTAGTTAAACAGGTCACACAATTATCACAAATATCATTCAAAAAGGAGATAAATACATATGTTGAAACGGATTTATAAACTAACATGAAATGTGATAAACGTGATTTATCAAGAAATATGAAAAAAAGAACTGCAAAAACCAGCCTTAAAATTCTTCATTCAAATATTTAAAATTACAATAAGCCATATTTTTGTTTGGCCGAACAATTGATATTAGCCTACATGTGATGAAGTAGCAAAAGTTATGAATAAATTATAAAAGAGCATAATATTTAAGAACAGTATTTCAGAGAATGAAGTTATATCCTAAACTGTGATGAGTAAAAGATATAAATAAATATATATTTAATAACCTATAGTGCTATTTGCAATGTAAAGATTCCACTATGCCCATGGTTAACAAATTCTTCGTTTTACAAGTCGTAATATTTGTTTTAGAGTATAAATTAAAAACGCATGCAGATAGAAACAAATTTGTGTAAATTTTTACTTAAATTTGTTCACAAAATTAATTTAAGAAGTAATGAACATTTAGCGTAAATATGTTAAAGAAAATAGACATTATATTGGTTGTACCCTAACATACTTTAATTTATACTCTAAAACAAATATTACGACTTAAAAACAAGGAATATGTGCATCAGGAATATAGTGTAATCTTAAGTTTGAAGGTAAAACTTTAAACATATGATAGAGACATAAAAGGAAACAAACGACTGATTCACAGAATAAATCATTAGAGCTTGAGAGAACACAAGGCACATGAAAAGAGCCAGAAGAATGATCCAGGGAAGCTGTTTCAAGTCCTCGCGAAGAAAAACTCCAACGAGAGCAGAAAAAAAATAATATTCGGAAAAAAAAATCCTGCAAAATGATATGGAATGAACATCGCTCTCGGGCGGGCATTGTGTGCGTGAGGCAGAGCAGCAGAGAGTTCTCGTGACGTAACTTACGGCCGTGAGAGTTGCGCTCACGAGTTGGGCGGGCTGTATATATAACCCCTGGGCCGGCACGGTGTCATGTTCATCACTCATCTTCTCTTGCGACTAGCTCTCTGCCCCCCATCCCTCCCCTCCCCGACAACAACCAACATACAACGACCAGTGAGACGAGCCAGCGACACAGCGCCGGGATATTCCGTCCCGACGCCTCTTCAACTCCTGTTCGTTCACCGGTGTGTAGAGAGATTCATTTCTTCCCCTCTACATTCACTCCATCCTTCTCCTCTCACAACTCTCACAGCATGGACGAAAGAATAAAAACATGGTCTTCCTACAGTACAATTCACCGTAGTAGAATACCGGCCCTACGCTTAAGAGAACCAGACACGTAAATAAAATTTCCGTACTTAGTGAACAATACGTGGAAAATTAAAACTACACCAAAAATTCTTGTTTTTTATTAGTGCCGTCATTTTTTCTTATCTCTGATAGACCGACGTTGAAATAATTGAAGTATATAATTTTTTAGTGACACAATTTGTTGCTAGAACTAATACATTGCATTTTTTTTAACGCATAGTGTTTGATTGAAAAAAAATTAACATTCATCAAAATGCACACTTTGACAGTGTGCAGCTATTTCTAATCTTAAATGTGCTGGGAAGCTTAATTTCATCCGTAGAAAATTAAAAGTAAAACATTCATCACAGTGAGGTCTGTCACATAAAAACATTCAGCGTGGTTGGTAATCAAATCGGATATCCTTAGAGTGGCGTGTGGAATTTATTTATCTATATTTTCTCAACACGCCTAAGCTGTATATTAGTGAGGTTATACTCATCATTATTTACGCAGCGTTTTTAACATGTATCGTCGATTTTTAAATTTGCAACAATCCGAAACTCGTCATTTTTAATTAACGTTTACTCTATCGGATAAAGGGTTGAGGTTGATGTAGAGGTTAGTCCCACTATGTCTATCCTAAATCGATTCCTGGAGGATTCTATCGGGATTTTCGCATGTGGGAATTGTACTGGGCGGTGTGTTGGTTGGCGCGTTTTTTTCCTTGTATCTTTTTCTCTCCGTCAATTCATTCCTGTACTGTTTCATAAATACCTCATATCACGCTTCAGCAGTGCTGCAAAACTTACTGGTAGGCGCTAATGAAAATCTCTTCTTTTTACTTCACTTTATCGGTGTAAAATTGCATTTGGTCAAATGTTACAGATGAGTAAATTTCAATTTATATGTCAATTAACCTAGGTATTTACTATTCTATGGCCACAGTTACCACGTGCCAGGAAGAATGTAAGTTTTAATAGTCTATGTGTTGAAAGGTATTGTGTTTTGGAACTTTAATGACTTCTGCAGCTTTTATATCTATGACAGAAATATTTGTTTTGTACCGCGAATTGCAGCCTGATCTGGTCATATAAGCGAACAAACCCGGGGCAAGCTACGAGGAAAGTATTGACTGGAAGTTGTGTTGCGACGTTAAAACAAGAACGATTGAGAAAAATTTTATGGAAAATAAGAACGTTCCCGTCGATGGTGCCGAGCAGACGTGAAGTCAAGAAGACCTGAGGATTACTTCGACGAGGCGCTAAATTGTTCCTACGCGTCGTTAGACAAGCCTCATTTTGCTTCTACTACTACTACCAGGAGAAATACATTTGAAATTATCCACGATGTCAACGCCGAAGAATGATATTAAAGGGAATTATAAAGAACAACCTGTGGTTCAGACCATTCTCTAGTCCACTTCGTGTCCGTTGCTGTCCTGGGTCTCCGAGGTCTTCAGTTCGATGGTCCACCATTCGATGAACAAGGGGAACGAGAGCTTCATCTGAAGGCGAAGAGGTCGTGATCGTCTTACAAGAACCAAGAGGGCGTGGTCGTCATCCAAGGACATGATGGACGTGGTCGAATAAGTATTGAGGGATGATCTAGAGAACTGTCCCGACCTACAACAAGACATCCTCGGTAATACCAATCCAAAAGTACGCCGTCATGCCAAGTTTAGATCCTCGTCAAGAGTTGAAAAAAAATCTAGTAAATTTTCGATAAATTCCCGAAAAATTAGTTGATTACGCAGAACAGCTTTATAATTTTTTTATATCTCAACGGGTGTAATTTACTTCAAAATGGACTAAAACCAAAGATCGACCCTGAGACTTCTTAACCTGAGCTAGCAAAGAATTTAAAGAAAAACAGGATTTTGAAACGTCTAGAACTCAGAAAATTACGTAGAACCCGGGTTTGTAAGTTAAGTGATGGTCAGGTTCGTACCCGAATTAATCACCTTGGTCACGGTAAAAACACATCATCTGATACTCCATACACTATCATAATTTCTGCTTAATTTTTATCTAGTAACTTGACTTGTCTGTAGAAGTCATTATTTTTCTATTGTGTTAATTCTGTTTAAATATATTGTTTATGACATCTACAGGCGTTTCGTTTCCATTTGGTCAGTAGCTGTAGTAATAGCAATACTGGTTGGTTTTTTTTCTAATTTGTCTCACCCTTTCAATAAAGTGAAAAAAAAAAAAAAAATCACATCGGACAGACACATTCGTTGAGTTGTATGCTGTATCACAAAACATGTTGTCCTTGAGAATGTCACAAACTGCCCATAATATAAACGTATTTCAGTAATACACATCAAAATCTGTTAACATTAACAGATTACCGGTTGGGTTTCACTTATTTTATTTGCTGAATCTCTCTCTACAGGCATCAGTGCAAGACCGTAAGTAATCAGTAAATAGTCCTAATTATTAATTTTTATTCACAGTGTATAAACGTCTTATAGATACTAACAATGTTTGTGTTAACCTTTTTGAATGTGCAATAATCAATAAGATCTTACGTTATTACTAAATCAGCGTAGAAAGGTATGTCGCTTTCTGTAAATACTTCATTTTATGAATGAAGTAGTGAAAAGGTTAAAGTTTTATGCCTACATCTGTATACGAAAATATGAAGGGCTGAGATTCATAGTGTTGTAAGTCACAGTTATTTAGTAATGCCGTTTTTATTCATATTATTCACATTTTCCCAAAAGAATATTTGTAAATAATATTTCACTTTTAAGTGAATTTCATAATTCCATTTGAGTATTGCAAGAATGTACTGCATTTTGCATGTGATTACTAACAATTGATTACGAGGAAACTATTTTAACTGACGAACACCACTCACTATAAATCTAAGCCTCTCACGTGTCTAAGTACTGGAAACATAAACCATTCCGTTTCCTTGTTTGAGAAATGCAATGTGATTTTCATATATTTAAATATCAGTCCGCGGGTCAGTTGCGCGTTGCGTTGTTTTCTGAAACCTAACCAAGAAATGTGAACTACAGAAAATCCGAATCCCTACACTGAATTTCAGACACAATATGTGCCATGTTTAAACACGGTCGTGTCCCGCAACACGCATTTAATTGTTCACAAGGCGACCAGTGTCTAGAACGGCCTCCTAGTACGATTACATTTTTTAACCTTTCAGTGCAAGGGTCTCTTATTTATCGTTTCTTTCTCAGAGGTAAGGCTACTTAGATAGGCTCAAGCAAAATGTCAAATGATAGCATCACACCACCATAAATCAACCAAGTGCATGTACCAGAGATCGTACTTGCTTCTCCTATATTTTAGAAGTATAAAACTAAATGCCTCACTATGGCCTATAAACGGTATATTTTAATAATTTTTCCCAACTTCATAAACCAAAATTAGATGACGTATTCCACTTTTCTGGGTTTGTGATTAAAAAAATTGTAACTCTTAAAAAAAAAAAAAAAAAAAAAAAAGCTCTTTAGAATGATTCGTACATCTCTAGTTATCAATTTTATTCTTAACGTTCATAATGCGAATATAAATATGGAATACGCATTTGTGTTTTGTAGAGAGTATTTTTCTTTCGTACTGTCCAAAGTGAAAGCGTTTTTGACACAATTTACTTTGAATTAACCTGGTGTTTAGATATCGTAAGGTTCTTCCCATTTATTCGTTACATTTAAAGATGTTCGTAGATTAAAAAGGCGAAAATAAATCTCAAGAATGATGCTGTTATCATCTGTAGAGATATTTTTAAGCGATTCGGATTATCCTCGCAAACAAACCTGCACTGCCGTCATATATATTTTTTGGCGAGACATCCTACATATTTTCATTTGGTCGTGTACGAATGTTTCATTTATCTGGGATCGTAACTAATCATCCAGAATACCCATTAGTCACTGCCACTGCAAGGCGCTGTACGAATCTAGATTTGTTTTTCTCCTTTCCTTTTCCCTCTCCAAGACGTCGCGTGCCAGGTCTGGGAATGGTTTCAACATTGGCAGCACGGGCGGGAAAGAATTCCGTTCCATGTCTTTGCCGACGAATTTCCCGTACCCCTTCCTCCCCCACCTTTTTTTCCGTCCTGCTCGCGGGATCTCTATTCCAGCGGAGCCCGGAGCACGGGTTTCACCAGATGAACCCGGTGGGTCGATCTGCCGAGAGCAAAAGAGAGCCGATTTACTTCCAGGCAGGCCGTGTGTTCCAGGACTAATCAGAATCCGCCGAGGAAGACGCAACCTCTCCCCCCTCCCCTCTTTCCAACCAATCTTTTCCTATCATTTCGTCTGCGCGGAGGCGCGCGCTTCCTGAATCGACAATCGCTTTGCCCGCGGAGAAATTACGTCCGCAACCGGAGTGGCTCGTATCGTGGAAATAAATACCCAGCGCGCCTTCCTCCATGCGCTCCCGTAAGCTGTGACTATATGTTAACGCTTTGGGCTTCTCTTGTGTTGTATGCAACGGCAGACATCGTCGTGAAATACTCCGATGCTCATAGTATATTCACAATGTATGTTCTTAACTTAAGAGTGAGGTAGTCTGTCCTTATTTACATTTTATGAACAATTTAATCGAGATTTTCTGATATTCGGCACATTTTTGCTTTTGCTCAATGTAATAAAAATTACCAACTTCATTTTCGCGGTACTTTAAATAACACTTGCGTAAATCATTAACATTAACATATAACTAAAACTTCTAAAAATTATTCTAACACTAAAATCCTAACGATGAAATTGAAATGCATTTAGAACTGTAATTATAAAAATTATTTATTAAAATTATGAAATATTGAATAAATAAAGAAACATTTCCGATGATTGTAACGTTATAAATTTTATTCAGACATGTGAAACCGTGATAAGAGTCTCAAACCAGTTATTTACATTTTATGTAAGGCCAAATGTGATATCAGATTTTCGATTAGTAAAAATGTTTAATGTTGGCTTCTGAATGCCATTAAAAGCGGGCTTAAGTTATATTCAATATAATGTCTAAGATTCAGCCAATTTTTCGAATGAGAGTAAAATATTCAACCTGTTGCTTCATTACGTCACACGACTTCCAATATAACCTACATAGTAATTTGTTCTTTATTTTACGCCAATTTAATTACCAATTTAATTTCTTTTCGCAAATAACGTTTTACGTCTTCGTATATACTTTAAAATTGTTTACAAAATTACGAAATAAAATTTTGTTTTCACTCAGTTTGGTATTAACTTTTTAACCATTACTCCTAAATGTGTTTTAAAATATTAAGAAACCCAATTTTAACAAGTGCTTTACAATATATTTAAGAATTAACTTACAGCTAATTTTATGACTATTGTGACATATTATAACACTTTCTTATGGGTCCTTGGAACTGCTATGTAATTTTTCCGTTATAAAATAATTATGAGCATACGGAAGTGTAGATAAATAATTCAAATAAGAATGGAACTGACAATTTGCTTACCAATTTTGCCTAAAAATCCATTATCAGAAAATAGGTCCTGTTAGAGTAAGTGTTCTAACTGCTCTGGACTGGTGTCAACACAGAACGTATGACTGACTAAGCGCTTAAAGTAAAATCACTAACCTGGATTAGTGAGTAAACTCTGTACGTTGTAGGACTGACGGGTTGAGTCTACTTACCGAGCGCCAAATTTTGTGATGCCACGAACTGTAGAAAAAATTACTCTGAAAAGCAAAGATGCATATATATATAAGTGTGTGTGTGTCATTAATCCTTAAATGCATCACCTAGTTTTCCACTTCCGTAAAATAAAACGAAAACAAACGGTTAACGTGACATTTAATTTCAGTTCGATTTTTTTTAAATGCAACATTGATTCAACACTGCAGTCTACCTCACTAAATAAACCAGATTATATTATTTTAGTCCTGATTCAGACGTGTTAAAGGTAAACATTTTACCTAGAATTCTTCAGTCCATTTTGAAATATATCAGGACTGAACTGTAACTCTAAATTCACCTATGCACGTTAAATTTTTTCCTAAAGTACATCTCGTGAAATCATTCTGACAGTACTGAATAGCCGTTATTTCGTTTGAAGTTTATTTTTTCGGTGGTACCGACGTAAATTTATTTTCTTTGCATCTGTTCAGAAATTTTAAGCGCAAGTGTGCAATTATACCCTAAATGCATTTGTAACTTTACAAGCGACATCCTAAGCACTGAGTTAGCAGTGCAGTCAAAAAACTGTGATAATTTGAGAGCTTAGCGAATTATGACCGGGAGGATTTTTCTTAAATTACAATTGAGTTCCCTATTTAATATTAATGTACTTTTTACTGGGTTGAATTCGCTCGTTGTGTGCATGGCCCTGTGTGTGTTTACATAAGCGTAAAGGAACATATATTGCATTCGGAACTATATTTCTCATGAAATAAAGAGAGTATTCATTTGTATTTGCCTTTAACTGACTGTAAAGATACATGAAGTGTATTTACCATATCGTCGTACTTTTCTGCAACCCTATGTATATATTATGAATAATAATTTCATGAGTTCTTATCAAGTTCTACAGAAAAATTGCTCCTAACATAAATTTCAAATATTTTACCATAAACTTTTACCCTTCCACTATGATCAAAATAAATCATATTTGAATGTTTTTCACACTGATAACACAAACTTTTTTTGCAGGGAATGAACTATTATTGCTAAAAACAGCGTTATAAGCTGTTGTAAATTATATAACTTTTTACAAAGACAACAAAATGTTTTTCACTGGGAAAGGAATTTTCGAAATTTTGTTTTAATAAGGTACCAACGCAAATACTGTAAATTATATTAACACCAACAAAATAGCTGTGGTGCCACGTAGATACGGTTTTTAAAACAATAAAGATTAACTATATTGATCGGGATGGCTTTGGAAACAATTAGATTGTTGCTACAACAATCAAGACAGCAATAAAAAAATTTAAACCCGGAAAAGTATTTTTTTTCTGTTAGTTTCTTACAAGTACAATTTTTGCAGGAACACTCCAAATGATATCGCCAATGAAAACAGGATTACGCTCCTTCTTTAACCACCTACAACAATTTTTTTTCTCAGTAAGGCTAGTCGTAATTGATTAGACACAGAAGAATCGCGGAGAGATAACGATTTCGATTTTTCTTTTTAATAGACGCTTGGCTGTACGATGTCTTTAAAGGGCCTGCGGTGTGCATCGCATATAAATGTGTTCGGCTTCTTGGGCATCGGTGACCCAGTCTCAGCACTCTTTTATTTCTCTTCGTGCTGCGCCCTTCTCCTTGCTCTGGTGCGGGAAATATAGCGGCGCGGACATTAATGGAAGACGGAGGCGCTCCTCGACGGCAGAGGGAAAGAGAGACGAGATAGAATAACCGGAGGATGGGGAGAGGGAAAGAAAAATTCTCGAGGAGGAAAGTTGGTTGCCGTGTGTCTGAATGGCAGAGAGCACATACACGTGCATGCAGACACTGACAAAAGAAGTTGAAGAATAAAGGGGGGTTCCTCAGCTCTCTTTGTTGGAGCAGAACTCAAATGTAGGTTTAAGTTGAGTGCAGACAAAGGTGGCAAGATTTATGAGGTTCTCTCGCGCATCCAAAAGCCCCGAGCTTCGCCGGTGTTTGGGCGAAACCAGGCACGAACCATCCACGAGGTATGTGGCCTGGAATTGCCTATCGAAGCGTGTTGTACACGAACCACTCCTAGTAGAGATCAAGTTGCTTTTACAATGAATGTGCTTGCGTATATACTTCATTTCTTGTTTTAAAAAACTATTGTGTTTGATTTAATTGTCAACAGGACTTAGACGATGGCAAATGTCCTCAAATATATCAATTCTTAATAACTCCAATTGCAATATAGTTTACAAAAGGTCACGCTGCATTTTTCTTTTACCATCTTCTCTTCCAAAAATGTTATGACTGCGCTTATTCATTACATCGGTGCTTTAATATACATAATGTATGAATTTGTATGTGCTGATAGTCCCCGAAAACGATAAAAACAGCAATAACTGCGTGCATCTCCTTCTGCTTTTTGGCTACACCTGTTTTTTTTTTTTTCCTTAAGAAATCCGTTCCATTGTGATATAATTCTTCCACTTGATGAAAGACCAAAATAATGAAAACAGGTTTCTGTCGCTGAGGTTTAGTTTCGCAGTTTAGCTTAGGGTGGTCATCGTGTTTTGCTAAGTACATGTTGGTATATGTCACTGAAGTATAATCGAACCAGAAAATAAATTATTCACTGATAAGTGTAGATTGTTTACTACCGTTACAATGTTGTCACATACCAATTTCCTTGCCATGTTACAGTTTATCTGTTTTGCTCGTCATTCATAATTACCATATTTTAATATTAGAGACCTCGCATACGGACAGTATAGTTGTATATAATTTTGTTGTTTCAATGTGGGTTCATTATTGATAAATACGGTGGCTAGAACGTTACTGTAAAATTTATATCTTGGATACCTAGATCAGTGGGGTATGACGGAGTAAATTAAATCCATCAGATGACTTTGTATATGCGAATGAAGCAGCCATATACATATTTTTCTTTTAACACTCCAGCACAGGCGATGTGAGGAGAGGATTTTACGGCACTTAACAACACGGTCTTGAGAGATGATGAGGTCCACCACAGAAAAAAACAAGCTATTTGCAAATCAACAAGAAATGTTAAGAATTTTCAGCAGTACAACGAATAGGAAAAAATAACGTTCAGAACCCCGAAAAAAAAAAGCGGACTTGAGTCGAGAGGTTCCACAACGAAGCCTTTAAAGACAGTGGACATCGATCCTGCGATCGTCCAGGACTATCCAGAGATTGAGACGAGAATCTAAATACTGTAGCAGAGGGTTCCTGATTTATTTCGTTAACTTACTAATGCATGGTAAAGTACGCCTCAATACTCACTAGAATGCAGAGGAATGTAGTTTCGAAATCTGCGAGGAAGATTGATAAAATGCGTTGTTATTTAATTATATATTTAAATTGATATATTTCAGTTAAATTCTCATTAATTTTTCATTTTGAAACACTCACGAAAGAATCACTGAAAGAACTTACGTTCTCAGCTATTAAAGTGCTAGTTACAGTGTCTTTTAAAATATCATACATTTAACTGATCTTTATTTCCTAAATATTTATGAACAACTACAGAACATCAGTCAATGTTTGTCACACTTTTGGCGAAAATAAGGTATCGCTATGAGTGTAAGTTTTATAGCCAATTGTACTCAACCATTCGGTAGATTACCTTTTATTTAACATATACAAAGTCACTAGAACTCCATTTTTTTAAGTTTTGCTTTAAAGATAATTTCCTACACACTTGAACGCTCCAGTTTCATTTCAAATAAATACTAGTAATTTTTAACAAACCCTTCATTTCTGCTATAACTCGATTCACTCATTTATAAGCTTACTTCTGTGTGGCGACAATTTAACGGACAAAAGAAAATATTTCACAAACGCGGAAATTAAGCTATATGACGAACACTTTTACAGAAAAAATTATTCGCCGAATCACGGCACACACACACACACACACACACATAAATTGTCTTCGCAGAATGCTTACGTATTTCACAATATTCTTAAGAGTAAGTGGAAGATAGATTTTTTTTTTTTTTTTCGTTCGAGGCACGGAAAGGAGGAAGGCGATACGTTGAATATAACACGTCTGTCAAACACCTCATCGCTTCTAGGCGCGAAGTACTAAACTAGTGTACAATGTTTTTGTGGGACTTCATGCAAAAACCCTGTTATTTTATTTGTGAAAAGTTTGTGGTAAAGTCCAGTGCTAGTTTCTACGATTTGGTTTCCCGAATACGATTGAAATTTTCTCAGCTACAGCAACGTGAAAAAGTCAATTTTAGCACTTTTGAAAAGCTTGGAAATCATGTTTTTATTTAACGGACGGCATTTTTAAAATCATAGGGACACAGTTTTAAGTTTGTCTTATTTTCGTACATAAACACACTGGAAACAATTTTAATAGTTATACAAGAAAAAATACTTTCCGTGCCAAGCTACAGCACAGCTCACGTGCCAGGTCCACTCACTGTTAAGAATCTAAAATTCAAATATTTGATTTGTGAAACTACAGGTGAAATACTAGGTGTTACAAAAAAGAAGATGTTTAAAACTTGTGTAACAAATATTCCGTTATAACAATGTATGCTACGTTCATATCACGGCAACGATTTGAAAATTGCCGTTGTTTAATACAGAATTACAAAAATTTCGTTGTTGACGAGTTCTAAAGATAAGTTACACTGAAATATAAAAACATAACCGAATATTAAATGAATAAAATTGTACAAATTAACAGTATCAATAATAATATAATGTTGTTCTGGCTTGAAATTCCACAATCCTACAAGTAATGACTTCTTAATTTTTTGTATAAGAAAGTGACACGCTGACATAATTTAAAAGAGTTTTTAATAACTAGCAAAATTAAATATAATTACGACTAGAAAAGAGATGATTATCATTAAACGACTGAACAGGTTTTCTTGAATCATTGCTAAAATCCATCTCGGTCACGTCAGCTTTCAAACAAAAAAACCTGCATAAAATATCGACCCATTACAGTAGTTTAAGAGCTACGATGCCACAGACAGACACACAGATACACACAGAGACGTCGAACTTATAACGCCCCTCTTTTTTCGTCGTGGGATATAAACTGTTTGTACTGATTTGAAACTATGTTGCTCTTTTGACAGTAAAACAGTAAAACATATTTAATAACCGGGCTTAAGAAAAGCAATAGAAATTGAAACGCATTTGAAACGAAACAGAATATAAGTAATCAAGTCTGTGAATGTATTGTTCTAAATCATAACGCGTTGGAATGCTAATAGAAACTTAAAAACTACCATCAGTACTATAGGGAGCTGAACTCACATGATTTGAATACATGACTACACGCCAGAACGTCTCTTACAAGTTCAACATGTACCATCACGTATGGTCACGTTAGCTGAAAAAAAACTCGCTTTCAGTCGAAATCTCAGTTTTAAATTCATCCACGAAATGGATGCCGTACGGGCCTTTTCTTGCCAAGTTTCTGAACATGTTACTCAGATTAATCATATCTTTGACATTAAAATGTTATTTTGGTAAAAGTCCGTTAAAAATGGAACTACGAGGACTGTAAATGTAGAATCATTTCACCTTAGTATCATGTTTTAGCATTCACCCCCTTCTAAAACAAGCTATTTTTTATTTTACACAAATATTTGATAAAATATAAGATCAGAGAATGATAGAAACCCTACGACATACTAAAATATTATCCACAACCGAAACGCACAAATAAAAATTAGCGTTAAGGCCACGGGGTCCTATTTATGCTGTTTTTGCGAGTTTAATGTTTTAAATCTTGAAATGGAGCAGATATAATTAAACCGTTACATATAAATGTTGGATATTATTCGTATTATCCAGCCTAATTTTTTAAACGTAAGTTTTTTATAATTTTTGTTAACTATCGACTTAATTAAATTTTCTTAATGTCAATAACTAGCCAAACTTACGTTTTGAAAAACATACGCTACAGAGTACAAGCAATTTGTAATTTTTCTATGTAACAGTTCTGCGATGTCTTCTCCGTTTCAGGATTTAAAATATAAATCGCACTAAAATAATATAAATTCGGACATGCTGCCTTGAAGGTTTGTTGAAAAACTTAATTAATAATCTAGAATCATCTCCCATTAAATTGTTTATTAAAATAAAAAAAAATTGTTACTAGAATTTTCAGACGGCGTAAATTGTTAAGGAACATAGTATCCAACAAACAAGATTGGAGATAAATACAACAATTTAAAGGACGGTTTCTTCACGCTTATTTACGCTGTTTCGAAGTACGGCAATATTCAAACATAACGTTAGTTTCACTCCACCAGGAAGCACGATTCAATTTGTTTATCAACTATCGCTTTGCATAGCTCAAGTAAACAATTTTTGTGATCTTCACGGGTACTAGACATGCCACTTCTTTGCTGCGGGACATACTTAAACAGCGGTTTTTGGTATGAAAATCTATACGATTCCAATGGCGGAGGTCAGGCGTAGCAAACTTAAATTTTCCGAATAAAATAAGATTTCATGGAATCCAATCAAGTATGCTTGTGTAACATTTCATGACTGTCAAGTGTTAAGCGAATTTATCTTAATAATTTTTTTATTTTAGATGTGTAAGGATGTTTTAAACATATTTGTTTGCAATGCAGCAGTCAGACAATTGCGTTGGCTGAAAACTTTATTTTGTTGTGATACTTTCAAAATTAAATCTCTGACTGAATTCAGCACTTGTGCTAAAAATTAGTAAAATGTTGCGAAATACTGTGCCTGTTATCGCACATATAATTTGATACATCATTGTTGTTTGTAAAAACAGTTAGTTCCTCTCGATATGTGAATTTTGTGATTAGCAGAACAACATTTTAACAACCTCCTTTCTATATGTTTGCATGTAGAATTTGCTTTCAGTTAGTTACAACGATGCTGGGAATAATTGTTTAACTTTGCACAAATTTAGTTATGCATTTTACTGGGTATGTGTAGTTATATATATATATAGTTATGTATTTTACTGAGCATGTGTAGTTACACGCACACACACACACACACACACACGCACACACACACACATATATATATGGGTATATTTTTACTTGCGTAATTTACCCAATACCTACTTTGCACACACACACACACATAATAACAAAACTGGCTTACCTAACTTTTGCTACAAAATGTTCTTTATTTTTAAGAGTTAAATGGACCGGCCGAGTGAGCCGTGCTGTACCGTGGTACGGAAATTATTCTCTCTTGTATAACACTAAAATGTTTCCAATCCGTTTATCTACGAAAAGAAGACACACTTCAAACTGTGTCCTTATAATTTAAAAAATTCCGTCCTCTTTTTTAAAAATGTGATTCCCAAGTCCCTTAAAAGTGCTAAAAATTGCTTTTTCACGTTGCTGTAGCTGAGAAAATATCGATCGTAATCGTAAAACTAAGCCATAAAAACCTGCACTGGACATTACCACATACTTCACACAAATAAAATAACAGGGCCAATGCTTGAAGTCCCACTGAAAAACGGTTTCTACGAAAACACTGCACGCTAATTTAGTCTTTAAAGGCGATGAGGTATTTGACAGACGTATTATATTCGACTTATCGCCTTCTTTGTATCTGTGCCTCAAGCGTAAAGAGAAAGCTCACGTTCACTAACTCTTAAGGGCGCCTGATTCGACCTACACATGACGATTCCTAGAATTTCAGCAGCGCAGCTACTGCAGCACTTATTTGCATTATCTGCATCAGCAGTTTTGGTTAAGTGTTGAGATGGGTTTTGTGCTCGCTTGACTCGTACACCAATCGTCGGTGTTCGTACCCGAGTCTTGAGTTATGAACCATCGGAAGTAGTTCGAGGAACCGCTACTATCTAGCACTCAGCGATTTTCCCCTTTTGATAGACCATTCCCAACTACAGGCAAAAAAAAATTGTAAATAACAAGAGAGCAGTATATTTAGCCTTTTGACGTTTACTTGGCTACAAACAGATTCACTAAGAAAAAGGATATTTTATTTTTAGTTTTTCGAATTGCTGAAACGTATTTTTTTTCAAGCAAACATGCCTATAGTTTGTTTCTAAAGAGGCTATGAAATATTTTGTTTTCCTTACTTTGTCAGCCTTAAGTCCTAGATTTCTTTGTTTCAACACAAAACATTCCGGTTGCTGTACATAAAGTAACGTTTCGAATTAATAAACTGAGTAAGTGAATTGTATACGTTACTGATATTTGAACATGAGTCCTGTGTGCTGGTATGTTGTAATTTATAAAAAAAGGCCAGGCTGAGATTTGTTAGTGGAATATCTAGAAAGATACTTTATACCCATTGCCATGAAATTCTTGGCAAGTGCATGACATATATACATACACACATATATATACATACATATATATATATATATATATAGAGAGAGAGAGCGAGAGAGAGAGAGAGAGAGAGAGAGACTGTTGTTCGTTGAATAGAATTTGGCACCAATTTGTTTCAATTACTTGTGTGCACATCTGCTACTATGCTCTGTTCTCAGTGATTTTACGATTTAAACGCTCATCGTCTACGGATTCTGCCAGCAAATCACAGGCGTGTGGTGTCTCATTAACATTATTCTGATCTGCAAAGTTAAACGGACGACACCTCTGCACAAACTCAAGCTATCCAATAATGCAAAAAAATTACCTTAAACCAGAGCTGCAGGTGTGGTCGTAAGCCACCGAGACAAACTGGCACAAAATACTTTTCCCCAAAGATCAGTATGTACGCACGCACATACACATACACACATAGCAAAAAAAAAACATTTGTACTGTTACAAAAAGGTTTTTTGGAAACCTGTTTCCAAAAAGGTTTTTGTAACACTACAAAAATGATTTGTAAAATTTACAAAAATGTTGTGCTTTTAAAAATGTATTTGTATATTTACAGGCATGTCTGTAAATCAACAAACAATTTTTTTTAATATTTAGAGTTAGTATCTGGTTCACTTTACAACAAAATATTTGTAGTGTTACAAAACAAAATTTTTGGAAACCTGTTTCCAATTTTTTTTGTAAAAGTACGAAATGTTTTGTAAAATGTGACAGGTCACCTAGGTTTATTTTGTTTCAAATAAAAAAATTTGCTCACTAACATTTATTTTACTAGTTTCTAAAGTTGTTCACAATATTTTAAACCACTTTCTGACTTTCTGACATCTCACTTTTATTACCTGACTCATAATTTTCTGATATGTGTTTACAAGGTATTCCTTGTAAATTCACAATATTTTGTTACTGCATATATATATATATATATATATATATATATATATATATATATATATAATTTCACATTTTTTTCCATTTTTTTGTTTAAATTGTTTAATTCCGATTATATTAACTAGTATGAAGATTCGTAAAAATACAGTATTGTTACTGTATTATGTGTGTGTGTGTGTGTATCACATTTATTTCAATTTTTCTTTTGTTTAAATTGTTTAATTCCGACTATTTTAACTAGTACGAAGATTCGTAAAAATATAGTATTGGCTATTAGACTCATTTTAAGAGAAAACGTGAAATAATTAAAGTTATGAATTCAAACCAACACGTACTCAAACTAAATGTGTTTGTTTGGTCAAAAATATACTACAATTACGTATTTATTCCGAAATATTTTGGTAACTTTGCTTTAACAAATATTCACTGATTAGGTATACATTTTTCTCAACCAAACTGTGTAACGAGTTTGTCAGGTCAAGTAGTTACGTATTTATTTTGAAACATTTTAATGACTTTGCGATATACACATATTGTTATTATGTGTGATTTATATTCTCAACAAAATAATACATTACTGTTTTGTCAATAAATTGAGTTACGTTTCTTTATTTTCTCAGGAAAACAACATACTTTGTTATTTCACAGAGAACTGGGTTTGTTACAGTTAATCACACATAAGTTTATATATGGCGAAACAAAAATATATTTTATCCAACTAAATTTTTGTTGGCTGAACAGTCTGCGAAAAGCGTAACAAATTGGTTTTGTTGGTGTAACAAAATTAACGTTGAACTAGACTTAACCCTCCTGTTGAGGTTAACACTATCAGCCAGGCAACAATATATTTGGTTGACTGAACGTTTACACGGTTGTTGCTCTATATACGAACATGACTCGACCGAACCTTTTCTCTGTGTTCATACTAACTAGTGTTAAGTTAGCTGTTTTTTTTCATTCGTGTCATCAAACTGTTTTTAAATTTTAATTATTACCTTGCGTTCTAACCAAAATTGCAGATTTGTTTTTGTAATATTTCTTTTAAGGCCTTCTCTAGTATTCTTGAGGTATAACTAAATAATGAAATTGTGCATTATGCATGGGTTTAATTTTTTTGCACTAAAAATTATCATAAAGTTCAGTCGGGTCTCATTTGTAGTATCCAACATACCTTCTAGCGTTTGAGTTTTGTTTCAGAGAGTCACTTAATTACAGTAATGGAGACATCACTGTTAGTATTCGTTTACTTAGCCCTCTCTAGCTAAACGTGGTGTAATGTACACAAAGCATGTGTAAACATGAACCACTAGAGAGTTTCTACATTGAAATGGCAGGGTCAACGAGTTACGTCCTTTCGTCAAAACTGTTGTTTCCAGCTTGGCAGATGTAGACTTCCATACCAGTCAATTTAGCGCGAAAAGCCTTTACTATAATTAATGAAAAGTAGTTCTCTCTGCAGTTGATTAAGGATATTATTGTTGTGGTACTAAAACTGCGATTAATAAATTCATATTGTTTCTTATATGAATATAAAAAATATAATTCTTAGCGACGTAAAAAATTTATGCTAGCTCTATTTAACGCTGTTAAACCTCTTATACTTAGGACTGTTCTGCACCGAAAAATTCGTAATTTTATTACTTTACCAAACACTACCCAGCTATTTCACATTATTTTAATATTTATTTACAATAAATTAAATATTTTTCGGTTTCAAAGTTTATATACTAGTGCATGTCAAAGTATCGATTTTACTACTTTCGTTACTTACCCAAAATTAATACTTTTTAAACGGCTCGAATAAAATAGTTTAGAGTGAAAGTAAATTTATTAAGGTACAGAATTGTACCTATGTAAGTTCACTTAAAAATTGTTTGTATTATAAACTGCTTGAATACACATTAATTTTGGCATATCTTTGAGTAGCTGTAATTTAAAAAAATGTTTTTTGTACTTGAAATTAAAATCGGCGACTTTCTGTAGTTTCATACATTTACATTCACTATAAATTATAGCGTTTGAACAGTTATTACTTTGAGTAAGTAGGCCTAGCGACCATATTTAAATCGCTACTTTGACATGCACTTTAACCAAAAAAAAGGGGGAGGCGAAAAATATAGTATTTGTGGAAAATTACTATTAATGTACTTCGTTAGAGTTGGACAGTGTTTGGTAGAAATATAACAGTACAAATATTTGGGTGCAGAGAACCTCAAATCCTCCTAAGTGAAATACATTCCAGTATGCTTTATAACATTCGGTTAGTAACATATTGTGCCACATATGAAGACAAAAATATATATAATAAATCTAAAAGAACCTAATGCTGGGAACACTGGAAATATTAATTTCAACCACACGTGTATAATTATTTTGAGCTGTACGTACACGTAAATATAGGTAAGTGAACCCCCTTTATCTGTTAGTAGAGTTTTATGTTAACACTTAAAGGTGTAGTAACGTTAATCCCATATTACCTTCAGTTTAAACTCTTGCGCCACAATGGCCCATCGGAAAGGTCAACGGACTATAGCACAGATCTGTCACTTTTCAACAATATTAAATACGCGAAAATTGTATTCAACATTTTATTTTAATGAAGTCCGAACACCTTAAGAAAAAACAACAGCAGCCATTGTGGTCATCTGTCATGAATTTACCTACGAGGTTCATTCTTGTAGACTATGGATTTTTTCTTGAATTAAGGGAATAAGTATGTATCTTATTATGCATATACATAGGTTTCTGTACAAGCATCCACGTACGTATGTAAATAAGGACCTACACATGTGCACACATATTTAAGTATTTATATGTTCAGTATAAGTTTCTATGATTACAAGGATTCGCAAACACACGTGACGAAAATATTTATAGACGACGATACGGTAAACATGAGAAACATGATCGTAGAATAATTGTTGCGATTATTATAAGATCATTAAAATACCTCTGCATACGCCAAGTACCTACATATTTTTTTGTAGTCTGTGATTCATAAATTATGAATGTGTAGGACACAAAGGAAAGCTTTCAAAATGCATTGAAATGTGCATGTATTTTAGCAGTCAGTGTAGCAACACAGAAAAAAACATTCCTAGGTTATATGCTTTACCAACTTCACAGGTTAAAATGATTCAATAATCACTCATTCGTTTAACATAATTCATTGCACTGCAATAAAGTTTACCTCAGAAATTTTAAAAATTATAATAAAAATTGTTTACTAGGACCGACATTTTATTTATGTTAACTTCGGGACACGTCCGGTTATCAATTGACGTTTTTTTTACATAGATTCGTGTATCACGCTATATGAAAGTACCGTAGTGCCACGCATTCGACAAGTAGTTCTTATGTCAAAGTTCAAATGATAAATAATAAAGTTCTTAATGTAAATTAAATATAACATGTTCTTCGCAGCGAGTTTTAACGGGAAAAAATGTTATTGAAATATTTAGCTGGTATTAATGTTCATGACTCTACGATTCTGAACTGCTGTACTTTTGAGTTCCCACATTTAAAATACGATGATTCAGGACCGAAAAATCTTAAATTATGAGTGACCCAGTCAAACTGGGGAGAAAAAATCTTAAAAGTACGACAGACCAGCTGCTAAAGAGAAGCCAAAGGCGTTCGCGCTTTAGTATGCTCAAAATATTTTCACTAAAATTGTAGAGCGGAAATTCTTAATTTTCTAAGTGCCAAACATGTGTTGAATAGTAACATAAAAAAATAACAGCACTGCAAGACATGCAATCGTTCAACGATTATAAAAATTATTAGGGTAATTAGTGAGACCTAGCTTTTACAACAAAAATATATACTCAGTCTCTGGAACGCAGTTCATTTTGATGTAATTAAAACACAATTCGATCTCTTTTAGCACTTAGATCGTTTAGAATTTCCAATATTCTTGTTTCTCTGTTCACAGTGGCGCTTGTCATCTTCGTTAGCTCTCAAAACTGCTGTGGGTTTATAAACCGTATTTTTATTTAACTACATGGATTGATAAGTAGAGATTTTTTAAATGTTTTGGGAAAAATGTAATTCAACACGAAGAAACAGCAATTTTTCCCTAAACTAAAATTTAACACGGAAACAGTTTATTGCAATAACAAAAAAATAAATCTTATTTTGTCAAAGTTCTTTTGAAGTTGATACTTATGAAATATTGACAAAAAAATTGAATATTTAATTTTCTTTTGACGAAAAAGTTCTGTCTTCTTGAAAAAATATTTTATGGCTATTTCCAGGATTTATTATCACGTAGTAAAATACTTAGAAAAAATTATATTATATAAAAAATAGTAAAATACCGTAATGAGTTAAATTTTCATGTTCGCCACACAACATAACCTATAGGCCTACATGTATGTTTAAACATGCATGTTCATGTATAACAACTGTAGCAGAAATCACTGATTAAAGCATTTGTACTATCTGACCGGCTTAAATACTGTAGGTTTAAATCCACAGCCCTTGATGGGAATGTTCTACTAAGGCTCGCCTAAAATTTTCCCGGCAGGAATTGTCCGGCAATGAGATGAAATTTTCCGGCTGGGCCCCCAACCGTGCCGGCGATAAATTGACCGTTCAAGCCAGCGTATCGCTCTATGAATTTATTCCATTATTGGCCGGCAGATTGTGTTGAAAGCGGGCGCCGCGTCGCCTTCCCCTACGTGGTCTCGGCCCTATCATACCATACCCTCCCCCTTCCCATACCTCCTACTGCACCGCTGAAACCACCCTGGGCTTCCCTTCCCAAACCCCGCACACAATTTCATCCCTCGGCTCATGCTCAAGATGCAGAAACTGAGTTTCTCCTCTAGCCGACATTGGCTTTGCTCCGAAGTTGGCTACACCCACACTCAGATTCTATGGTCCCTTACAACATACCACCAGTATTAAAGTGACGACCAACCGTTAAAATCGGCTGATGTCAAATCACACAAAAATAATTTTGCGTACTGCTACCAAGTATCATAGGAGCGTACTTTAAGAAACGACAGTCAAATTTCTGCTATTGACAGAATAGTGATCCCTTTTGAAGGTCTCGTGTTAATGTCTCTTTCCCCACATGCTTATGTAAACATAATACACACAGAGTATAAATTGTTGCGGTACTCAAAATCAATCTTCCAAATAATCCGATTGCAGATGGCAGGCATTTCATACAAAACTGCCTAAACTTAATTTTTTTAATGTGGTTCGTGGAGTTAAATTAATAGTAAGCTTAATATCGTTAAGTGTGGAAATAATGTATGTTATGGAGTATTGTAATAAAGGATGAAGAGTTATCAAAATATATCCAGGTTAAATATAGTTACACATTTCTACCTGCGAGTCAACAAACAAGCGTTTAATTTCCCGCACATAATTATTTTACTGAACACATGCATGTGCTTAGTATGTTTATGAATGTACTGACCGCAATATATTTAAAATTAATTTACACTTAATGATTTATATACAAACCGAAATCCCGTCGTACATGTGGGTAGTATGTACCATTAAAATGTCGTTTCTCACAATGAAATAGACGCAATGAAGACAGTAATGCAATTAATATATGTTTTGTTTCAGTAACGAATTCCACATTTCGATAACTTTATTAAAGAGAAACATTCCTTTCTGTTCAGCTGTAATAACCAGCGGTTTTTTGTAAAAAAATAAAATAAAATCATAGTCCCTGTAATTCTGCTTACGTTCACCTGTCTAAGAAGATAACTGTCAAAATCAGGCCTTCGTAACTGACATCCATCGTAAACAAATCTAAAGGACGACTTGAAGTACACGCACCCTCTGATGTCACACAGCAAGGGGGGAGTTCTGTGGGAAACAAAGCTTGTTTACAAACATGCTAATTTGTTAGTTGGTGATGGTAGAAAATAAAAAATTTTGTGCAATCATATCAAGTGTAAAAATATTAGTTTAATTTCGTGGTTACGATACGCAAATACGTAAGATCAATGCTTACCTGAAAAAGCGACAAATTTCAAACAAATAATCAACTTTCTTAACATACATCTCATCCTGGACACGTGAAGCCAAGCGCCTGTATGACGGTTATGTTCGACCGCGATGTCCATGGAGATAGGAATTGTATCTCACACCAGACTGAAGCTCCGTCTCATTTCAAGTCGTCCATTACGTGCAGGTGCAAGTCGCACTGCACATCACGTTGCTGATAAACGTCGTTACTGCAGGGGCAGAGACAACAAAACAAGCACAACAGTACAACTACCAGCAGGTGTTATAAACGACTTCCGCAGCCACGCTCACACGCGGTCGATGGAGACCGCAACCACGCCTGGCATCATCAAGCATGTTACCCGCACTGGAGCAAAAGGTACGGCCAAACTTTCAGGAAACATTCCACACACACAAAGAAAGAAAATATGTTATATGGGCATATGTCCGGAAACGATTGGCACTGGAGTACGAGCGACGCTAATTTTTCTGTCTTGCATCAACGCGACTGCTCGAAGTCTCTATATTATTACATCAAGGGTACGTTGCGAGCAGTGTCATATCGACTTACAGATATCGAATCATACGTGCTCCGGTAACTATAAAATTCGTTTAACGCGTACGTATCGAACGTTTCTGTATCTATGTATACCGTTTTTCGTAAAACTCGAGTTACCCTTAATACTTATTAGAGCAATAAATTGTGTAATATACATGTATAATGCCATTTGCCACATTTTTATTTTTAAAATAAATCTTAGATATCCGTTCCTGCGTATTTACAGTAAATGTTAGAATTATGTGACTGAATAACTGTCAAAATGTATTAAAATTATACCTATAAATCAGAGGATTAGGCCTATTAGATAAGAAGAAGGACTTGATGTACCGTTGTTGGCGAGGTCATTAAAATCAGAACGAATGGTTTTGGAAATTGGAACAGGAAGGTAAATGGCCGTAGTCTGCCACTTAAGTACTTGTGCTTGCCTTGCTTACAATATTATGGGCGTTCGTCACACATCATCCTAGCCTCTTTCTGTCGCGGAAATTTCGTGCCGTTTTCTCTCTGCCAGCACGTGTCTATGAATGGTAACACTATGGTTGTATTAAATATTATTACAGTAAGAGCGTATGCATTTTTGTTTTCTGATTCTGCAACAGGATGTGGTTTTCATCTTAGTAAACCTCGAGTTCAGTCATGTTTACCTTTGACTGTTGCAAAAAAATACCTCTGGAAATCTTAGACAATCTCACTTGGTGTGCTGCACTTAAAACTCATTATTTTTACGTACGTTTATTATTTTATGGGTGTAAAACAGTCAATTCAGAAAATTACATAATAATTATTCATAATGATTAGGTGGCGCTTCAACGTTAATTCGACCTAAACTGCCACTACATTAACACGCTATATATAAATATATGAAACACAGTAACATTATCAAGGGTAGCTACAACTCAATATAAACACGTTTATTCGGGTTGGACAATGTCGATACATACGTAGTAGTACAAGGTATATAGAAGGCATTGGTTCGCAGTTGTTACTAAAAAAATGTGAACGATGTGTGTAAAATAAAGTTATTATTATTCACAGCACAAGATTTCAATTTGTGTAGATTTATTTACGTAATTATTTTTGATAACACGTTTTCCTTCATGGACTAATCAATCATGATTGATTAAATGTCACTTATTTTACAGGAAACCAGCTAAGTCAATAGTGATCGTATCTGTAACATCATTGTGGGCCACACGAGAAGAAATTCGATAGAAACAATGACCACCTAATAATCCCCAATTTTGAAAATAACTTCTATATCTTGTAAACAACTAATAACGGTTGAGTACAAAATTTAGAAAGGAATTCAGTTTGGGTGCAATAATAGTCTTTCGCAAGCATGCGATTTCCAAGTTGAATAGATCCCAACTTCTTGAATAGAATGATAAAATGTTACTGGCATAAAAAAATATGATTTAAATACTGTCATATAGAAAGTATATTGACACAGATGCATTTAAATAAAGATATACATGATTAACATTTTAACGTCATTCAATTACAAAAAAAATTAAATAATTACTTAGCACAACGCACAGTCCCATACACCGTCTCCGGAATGGATTGTAAAAGAAAACAACCTGAAACGAGTGGTGGGGTCAGAATGAAAATCACTCGACACAAACACACAGATTTGTATATTTTTGCAGTTGTAAATGTGTAGATAGTAACAAGAATTAAGTTATTTACTTATCATAGATTATGGTTCTAACAGGACGTTAGATTTTTTAACGTTTATATTAAAATGCCTGCCACCCGTAAAAAGGAATTTGTTACAGTAGCGTAGCATATTTGGTGTAGCAAAAGTGTATGTAGAGTAAGGAATGTACACAGGGCCAGGATAATTGCATCAAACACGTAATGACGTCAGCACGAAGTGAGAGAGCGTGCGTTACAGAAAAATGCGCACAACTAACAGTATATTTACGACAGGCCTGACAGATGCACACGTTAAATAGGTCATCGTTTGAAACATGTCTATATTGATATATGTGAAAAGACTGATGCGTCAGAGAGCTGGTGAGGTATTTACATTTGAAATAGTTTCATGATGATAAATTTTTAGGGAATGACTAAAGAAATTTATTAGAATTAGGCACAACTGACACATTATTAAGGTTTTTATGTAGTTTGATTTGACAGACTGTTAACAAATATTTGTGCCATTCAAAGTAACTGCAGTTAACATTAATCCCAACACCACTTGTGTAAGTAAAACACCATGTAAAGAATCGCATCGAAGCTTCATAAAATGATTAAAGTAAATCTGGGAACAGAAAAGACTTACAATTTGCTGTTACGTAAATTAAAAAAGTAAAAAAATTGTTGCAGTGGAAAGTACATTATCGCAGGCTACGAAACGTGATGACTGGAACGCGGAGAGTAACTGTGTGAACAGTGCCAGAATTGTAACTAGGACTAGGAAAATTTCACGAGTTCAACGACCAACATGCTAGAATCCATTATCCTGTGTATACCGAAGTCCTACCATTTATCCATTACCTGCTACTCATTCAGACAGCAGACAATAAATGAATAGACGGGGCTTGGGTATGCATAGGGCATTGGATTCTAGTATGCAAGTCATTGAACTCGCGAATTTTTCCTATACTCTGTCCACTCTAAGGTTGCAGAAGAAATAAAAATTGCTAACGAAATAAATCAAAGCAATTGAATTATATCTTGATTCCTCACATTGTGATTGTGGCGTAGCATTGTTACCTTGTATTTTTCAATATTTCAAATGAAATTTACGCTGTGCAAAAAATGTTATTGACGTTCACTTGGATAAACTAGCTGCAAACTTAGAATGGATAGAGTATAGCACTATATAGCTAGAGTCCCGGAAATTTCGCGGATTCAACTGAGGAGAGATTGAATTTCTAAGTCACGTATATGTTGGAAACTTTTTCGATCGGGTAATTGTTTACTACACGTGACCTTTTGGAGTCAGAACCAACGGTGGACATACATAAAAACACTCATAGACTCCCTCGCTACATCGTCAAACGCTCAAATGCTCACTCACTGCTGGGAGTTGAACGCGCGAAATATCCGCGACTCTACATATAGCGTATTATAAACTTAAACTATTCACTTCCGCAATGATTGTGCCATGCTGCAGAGCTAGCCAAGTCTTGTTTCGACGTGGAAACAACATAATACATTAGGCAAGTGGAATAGTAACCACAAAAAAGTTACTATTCACTACAGATGAAGTAGTGTAGTAAAATATCAACGCTATATACTGGAATTAGTACTAGGTCACAGAATAAATAAGCAGTAGGCCTACCAGAAGTGACAAGGAAAGTTTTTTTCATTGTTTTCATCGTACCAGCTCTCGGGGCGTACAGGAATATAAACAATACCATGTGTATTAAACACGTTGGTTTATGTAACCACTTGTAGTGCTTGAGATACTATAATCTGTTTGTATGTTAACTATATATTTAAAAATGGTAAACATGACGATTCGAGTGGCAACATCAGATAATATCTAACTCTATTTGAAGCGACATAATAGAGCTTTTTAAACATTGTTAATGTACAGGAAAGTAAACAAAGTAATATAGAATTTGAGACAATGATTTAAACAACCGCTTGTATTTCAAGAAATACTGTAATTTGTGTGTATCTCAGTTTAATATTTAGAAATTGTAAATGTAACGTTACTTACGTGTGAATGTCCTCACAGATAATAAAATAGGTCCTACTAAACTGCTGTATAACCAAACATTCTTCGAACTCCGAAACCATGTCAATCCAAAGAGAAAACGAGTACTGTAAAAAAATACGTCATGTCGCTTCTCTTACTACTTATTCTGTGACTAGGTGAAGTAAATGTCCTATAAAAGAGACACCCAGGAAACAAGTCAACAACAAGCATGCTGCGGTCAACTGCCTCAACAATGGAACGTCGTAATGGCTTGCGGGGCCTTTCCCCCGTATTATTTCATATCCTTATATGAAAATATAAATGTAAGCCAACATTACAACAATGAAATATTGTCAACGTAAAAATTGACCTTTGTTCATCTTCGTTAAAATAATGCGGCGACGTATACTACTTACAAATTTGTTTGAAATTTTGTAAACAATTTATGACCAAAATAACATATTAGAAGAGAATCATGTTAATATAATTAACATTTGTAAGAATTTTGTCGTACAGATTGTGCAGATACATTTAATTAAACGTAAAATGTAACAAGGCTAAATACGTGGACATTTACCAATTCGAATTTATTTTAAGAAACATACATGAATAAAGTAGTAACAGTTATTTTTCGCTACATTTATAAATTCTGCATGGTGCCACTAATTTAACGTTTTTTTCTGTAATCCAGCAAGTTAACATTATCCAGAAGCAATGGATCTTAGTTCAAACGACTGATTAGTTTGAATTTACATTTTGTTTCATTTTAAAGTGGCATTGTTAAGCTTTAGCATCACACGACCATTGCATTCATATGTACGTATTTTCCGATATATTCTGCGAGTCAATTTTAAAATAATGTAATGACATAAATTTTTATAAAAATATATACATTTAGATTAAAACGACAAAAATTAGAATTTATATCCTTAAATTATAAAGTTTTACATTCATGACTATTTGTTAAAAATTATCATAAATCACATTAAATTCACATTTTTTTTTAAGACGAAGTACTTTTATTTATTTATTTTAAGTATAGTGTTCCTGAAATGACTAATGTTGTAAGAAATAGTACCGAATGATTTAAGTTTGCTTGCTATTTATTTTGTAAATAAATTTTTCAGAGAGCTGACACAACACGATACACCGGTTACACAATAAAGATACACGTTAGGAACTATTTATTAAAAATACTGATACCTATTTTAAACATTTTAATGTAATCATCGCTGGTGAACGTTTTCTTGTCAAGTATATATATGCAACTGTAATAAATGTGTTATTAAAATAATTACCTAGCAAAAATTTTAGTTCAAAATATCACAAAGTAAATGTATTTATTAATCCTTAAATTCGTCATCGTTAATACAGACCTATTCACGTCTCCATTGCTAAGGAAGACTGTATTTTAATCTACGATCGCAATTTGTTTTTCCTAAACTTAACAACGTTAACATGTTGATGTGATTTCGGTCAATTCCATGTCAGGTGTGATTACGAAATTAAATTAAATCCAAGATTTCTTGCTTATTTTCGCACAAACGTAGTTTTCCATACAACTCTTTTCCGATTCAGGAATAATATTTAATGATAAGTTAGTTAGGCTCACCTGCTGTAAAGTGGCTTACGGAGCGCTTAAAAAATTGGCGAGAACGTTTTGTCATTGCATTCTCTGTTTGTACGTTGGTGTAGGTATATGCGTGTGTGTGCGTGCCTCTTTGTGTGTGGGCTAGTGCGTGTGTGTGTGGGCTAGTGCGTGTGTGTGTATGTGTGTGGGATAGCGTGTGTGTGTGTGGGTTAGCGTGTGTGTGTAGCGTGCACACATGTGTGTATAACAGGATTTTTAAAAAGCGTAAAGAAATGTTCCTACTGTATACAGTTATAATACAGTGATGCAGAGGAGCGCCGCTTTTCACATAAAACCTGCGTCCTGGTTTTATCCCAAGTTGGGAAAAACAAAAGCACAAAAAAAAATTACCCCTTACGCTTCCTGAACACGATAAAAATATTACGCTTATTAAAGGACCAGGTACAATGTAAGTTTTAAACGTCGAGTAGCGTTTTATTTAGTTACTTAAAATGCAAAATGTCTTACCGTGGTGTTCTTAAATTTAAATATAGGTCTTTACAGAAAATTTTTGTGCTTGCTAATTGTTTACTGTCTCATTTTGTGATATTTACCGAATATAATTTTTATTGAAATAATTTAAAATAATGTTTATAAAGGACTTTCATATATTATTTCGTTTAGTTAATAAAAGTGTTGTTAACTACAAATACCAATTTAGTGGCCTAAAAATGTTTTTCTTTATCAAATACTGTTTCATGGTAATGTTGCAAACTAATAACGAAGCGCAACATATTAGATAACAGTTTGCTGAAAAACTGTAAAGAATAAATAATCACATTTACAACCTAAGGTCATTGATAAGAATCATAATTGATTAAAATTTATGTAATTTACTATACAGAGAAAATTCTACATTACATAATTAAAATTTCTAAAAACATTTACATTTATAATACTTTCGAATTCTATAAGCTTTGGTAAAAACTTTTTGCACTACTATAAATCAAATTTTTGAAAATGCTAAACGTACTTGAACACTAATATTCTGTGGCTTTCATATAACTTTTTTTTTTGCGTTAGTTAATACGTCGAAAATATTTTATACATGTTTTCATCACTTCGTATCAAGATAAAATGTTATTCACAGTAATTTGTAAGATTTAGTAATTTAATATAGTATCCAATTCTGTACCGGAAGTGCTTAGATTACGGCTAAAGTTAAATTTTGGTTTAGTTGTGAAGTAATTCAACTATTTTAGCCAGTGATTTTTGTCAGTGGATTTATAACACACATGATAAATGAAATTTTAGATGACACATAACGTAGACGACCTTGCGTAACTTTAAAAAATATCCTGAAAAACTGAAAGTATGGACGCTCATTTCACTGTTACGCCTTAGTTTTATAATCATTTAATTAATCTTTGTAAATGGAAAAATTTCTAGGAAGTAAGTGCATCGTATTTTATAAAAAAATTATTTTCATTTCAGTTAAATTTAAGTATTTTATTTAAATTAAAGCTCTTAGAATGTAACCTCTCTGTAAACAAAATTATAATATTGCCATGTAGGCTATGTATATTAGACCTTTTTATTACTTCTTTTAAATTTATCTCAAAAATATATATTCCGCATAGGTACATCCAATGGTTAATTTCCCATACACTTATATATATATATATATATATATATATATATATATATATATATATATATATATATATATATATTAAATTTAGATCACGTGTGAATATGAAAAGAAAATTATGCTTAACTTTTACCTCCCCAATTTTATGGATAGGGAGAAGATAGTTATGTAATTTATAATGTTGAGAAAATTACGTTTATCACTTAAAAAATTTGTGCCGTTCAACATTCTTCAACAATAATGTAAATAAACATCTTCGATTAGGAATATTTATTCTTTACTGCCTAGGACTACTTATACTAAACTATTTTACTTCAGTTAGTTTTCTAGTTAATTTTCACTTACAAATGTTCTCTTCTCCCAGAAAATCTTAAATATATAGTTACGTAGAATAGCAAACGTTATTTTGATCACTAAAAGTGGTGACCCGATACTTTACTTATATTTGATGCTATTTAGCTTTATTGCAAAAAATAATAAGGTGGAAATATACAGCAAAAAGCCGTTTGGCGAGGTATGATAATAATTGTGTAATTTATTGAAGTGTTTAAAGTTAATAGGCACCTGTTTGTATTACACTCCGGGAATCAGCAATTCAAAACTTAATATTAAAAGTTGTTTGTTTATTAGAAAAAAAATAATAATCATTTTCAGAATTTTACACTTCGTACAAAGGACCACTGGCCACAAAATAGCATTTATTTTAATGGTTTAAATACCCATCATCCTCAGAAATAATTCGACAAGGTATCTGACTTTAACTTGAAACGTACAAAAATTACTTATCATTCCAATCAAAATAAACATATTCGGCCTACATTTGAAGCTACCGTGTAATTAAACGATTCATTAGTTACACTTGTGAACAACTCCTGTAACTACAAAATTACAAAAATAGTAAATGTTTAACAACGTTATTCGTGTTCGTTGATGTAAGTATATTTGCGTGTACGTTAATTAAATACGTTATTTTTGTAATTTACAATCATTTGAGGTCTTCCAGAACAACACTGACAAATACTGGCATGATACTCCTTACAAGAAAATAAAACAATTTCTGTACTACCTTTCAGTACACTTTAAGTTATTATTAAGGGTTATTAAAAGAGCAGTACACGGTAATGTGTATCATTACTAGCTATTTAACCACACGATGTGCTTGTATAAACTAGATAGCACTTCTTTTTTTTAACATTATTTAATAACACACGTGTGTTCGGTGCGATTCTGGGTGGATAATATTTACAAAATTAAAGCCGCCCAGTTAATAAAACACATTTACTTGGCAAATTATTCTATTGAAAAGTTTAAATATCCTACGTTTACTAACTTACGAGAACAAATCACATAGTTTACAGGAACTGTAAAAAAGGCCCTACTGTGGTCGTCAAGATATTGCCGTGAAAGTGACTGACACGCTAATTTCATATCATTTTGACTTACTTATTGTCAAAATTGCTGTCTTTAGACTACTATAATTTCACAACAGACAATATCGTTATATTTTCTTGTTAGACATAACTTGCCGAGATTGGTAGATTTTTTTGTAAATTACTAGTGTAAGGGTATGTGAACAAAAAATTACTGAACGAAGTGCACATTGTATACAAAATATTTTTACTGCTGAGCAAACAGATAATTTTTCGCGAATGCTTATTTCTCTGTCAGTAAAAGACTAATTAAATAGTACAATAAGAAATAATATTTAACATGCTGGTTATTTCTCAGTAGTAGCCTAGATTATTTTAATAATTGCGTTTACTAGTTCTGTAGCTCTTGGTGTTTTTTCCTAATTACTTTGTAAATAAAAAATTTTCAGCCGAAACTCTTTAAACCTTGTTAAGTACAGTATTCAATATTTGAAGTTATATTTTATGTTCCGAAAATGTCACTAAATTATGCTAGCAAAATATAATAAATAAGAAGTTTATAATTTTGATTTTTGTCGTACGTAAAACTGTGATTCACTTTGTATATGACGGTAATAAAAAAACCGTTAAAAATGTTCAAATTAAATCAAGCAATATTTAATCATCATATAAATTTTTTATTCATTAAAATAAAAACTAACTTACCCCAGTAAAGGATTAAGGGAACATTTAAAGAAGCAATGCATTTTTACGGATATGCTATAGCTTACGCATATTTTTGTGTCCGACAGGATATAAGTGGGTAAACATACGCGTTAAATTTGCCGTCTTCCGGTTCAACTAATGGATTTTTAGCGGAAGCAGGAATGTATGCACCCGCATGAAAAAATGTTTCATTTGCATTTTTTGCAGCTACATCCAATGGTTGCAGTCGTTCATGTTGCAAAACGAACTGCCATTACCGAGAACTTTTTTTTGCAGTTGGGATACAACGGCAGTCTCTAGAAAATATTCGTCGGATGGAGTTTCCCGACCAAATGCATTAGCAGGACGAGTAATTATAGCAATTTCTGGCGTGCTCTTGTTAGAGTAGTTCATTCCCTCCCCTATTATTTCTTCTGGCTAAAAACGCTGGTAAGCGCGGTGTTACATGAAACCTTTCTCTTCTACGAAATGGGATAGTTCAGTTACGATATTTTCCAGAGCTCTTAAAAAAAGCCGTCAACCATGAAGGGATTCAATTTCTCGTCTCGTGGCGTTTCCGATGAACAGCTACCAGATGATTGTTTGAAAACTCTGTCCCAATTTCTGGCTGATGGTCTGGTCTACAGGATTTTGTTACCAGTGAATCGGTGAATATGTTGCTATTTTGTTTTCTGACACACACACACATATACATACATACATACATATATAATACATACAGTGTAAATCATTATATATGGTGCAAATCATTACACTCTTCCCAGATTTTAAGAAAGTCGGAAAGTGAATAGAATGAATCATACCATCCCTGAGAAGGTTGAATAGTAATGAAGTGTGCCTTCATTGACATGATTAAACATTAAGTGTAACTGCATAAGGAATTGAAATGAAAGAAAAATTAATAATGTACAGGTTTTTATGGAGAGTGATTTTTCCGAGTTTCTTGCTACAGTTGATCTAAAAAAATTCCATCAGTTTGGGCTGTCTTATTATAATCTTGGTAATTTGTATTGACCATGCTTCTGATTAGATATAATGATAAATATATTCACCCTCATTTTTTTCTGAGAATTGCTTCATTACTATGCCATAAATTTCTGATACAAGAGTAAAGGGATCGATACTAGTATTTTAAAATCATATAACTGTCATTTTAGAATCACATCCCTAAATTATCGAGCGGTATAGTACTGAGAACAGCCAAAAATCGCAAGTCACAGCACTTGCGTGTGAGTATTAAAATTACATAAGTTACTGTTTTAGGTTAGTTTGAGTTGGTTTGACTCTTTGTTTATACTTTTATTTCTTCTCTTTGGTTCATGGCACCCATTACTGTCAACACGTCGATAACGTATTGAGAATAGTTATTGTAAGCTATGCCACATTCGCTTTTGTCGTGTACAGTCTGTTCGGTTCCACTTCCGAAACTTTGTTAGTACAAATAGTTCGAATTTGACTATATTTTTAGTTTGTGTTTGTTCTGCAACAAAAAAAAAATCATTTGATACGCAAGTTCACTTCAACTCGTAGTCACTACATTTAATAACCTTTTTAGTCATACGCAATACTTTTGCTCTATATTTTACGTACAGTCACGAGGCACATAATTTTATTTAACTTCACAAAAATAATATTTTAAACTAAAAAAAATTGATGAGATGGTAAATGATAGTTCCAATATAATTCGTTAAAATGTAAAACCACATCAGTAAGTCACTTTTATGTTATCATTAAAGGAATTAAGAAACATTATTTTATTATTATATTTGTGTAACTGAGGATGTACCCAAAATAAAACATTTTTGAAATCAGCATAGCAACATGCTGAAAACCACGAACGATTTTTTTTAATTTCGTCATAGTTGTTACGAGTTGTACGATAGGGTTTTAGAAGAAATATAAAGTAATGATTTTTTTTACTGGATTTCAGGTTTAGGTCTAACCTCGTGACAGATGACGAGCGCTGCACATTTCCGTAATCCGGACAAAGAGCTTCGTTGTGTGATTACCAATCACCGGACATTGCAATGATTGTCGCGTATTTTACGCTGGTGAGTCACACTCAGTCATTCAATCTGTGAAATATTATTGTATGAAAAGTCAGAAGGCCTACATATGTTGCAGAAAGATAATGTTAGTATTTTGCATATAAACTTATGAAATTAGTATTACCAACTGCAACCAACACGAAGCAGAGAACAAGAACGTCGAGGCTTTAGTAAACAGGAAGTAAAATGAAACAATCTCAAACGTGCTTTTTGCTAGTGTAATTTACACATTTATGGCCACAGAAATTTAAGATACTTGAGTTATGCAGCTTGTATTCACAATATTGCCAACACACTTAAACGTTTATCTACAGGCATGAACCTTTCACGAATACGTTTCTTCAAAAGTGTCTCAGGGGTTAATTTTATTTAGAGATATGAAATGTCTACGCAGTGTTTATTTAGACACATCAGTGGTCAGGGTGAAAATTTTCGGAAATTTAAAAACATATCTTAAAAGAAAATTTTAGCAGCCCTTAGGCAAAACTAGTTTTACTGTGCAGTTAGTAAAGTTTAGTGAAGATATTTTTTCAGCGCTTAACAGTGAGTATGGAGCGGTGCCTGTATAAAAGGGCGCGAGAAACATAAAACCCCAGAGAAAACACGCCAAATAAACGGCATCGTTACGCATAATCCTAATATGAAAAAATCAAAGTTAATATTAACATTTGGTTATGCATCCAATAGTAGTTAGAAACATGGCGGTAGTCCGTTCTGTTCCAGGTACATCGATAGTTTATTTGAAACACATTTCAGCTCTTTAAAACTACGCCAGTGCAATTGTTTAAAAATCCTTAAATAAGTTCATGTCATCATCCCGAAGCGAATTGTAAATTTATAGATCGATGGGTTCAACAGACATCAAGGATTCAACGAGAAGACATCCCACGCGATTTCACAACAATAGGTGCGGAATCATGATAAAAAAAATGTATTTTAGTTATGGTTTACCCATTGAAGTGAAAACAGCGAACACAACCCGCTGTGCATAAACTATTGAATAAAAACATTTTTCACATTATTTGACTACTTTTCACCAGCTTAGGTATCAAATTTCGAGAAATCATTCATTTCTACGTATTTGAGTAAGCATAATCTTACCAAAAATCAAGCCAATACCGATTTTTGATAGTTATTTTCCCATTCGTGTAAATCAAAGATTTATCAAGTTTTTTTCGTATGTATTCAATTTTGTTTTAACTTATGGACACGGCATTTTGTAAATGATTACTCGTCTGGAGATATACTTCCTGCTTATACATTTTGATTTCGATTGTACGTGTAGGTATTACTATATAAATAAGTATCTAAAAATAATTAGTCATTATTCATAATAATGAGGAAAATTCAACCGAATTTTTAGTATCAATCCAAATTTACGTTTTTTTGTGTAACCGAAATCGGATTTTCATCTCAAATAAGGTATATCTCTAATTCGAGGCCTAGCAGCGCCGAAAGCAATAATTAAATATGACAATTACGAAAAGAATTTAAAGAGCATTTAGACCACACGACGAAATTGCCAACATAAATACATGTACGTGTATAATACAGTATTTTTGCTGAGGGTTACATAATTGGTACAGAAAACAGTTAACTTTGAGCATGTTCGTAACATTACGCTGATTAGTTATAGTTAGGGTAACAGTCTTGACGGCTTGAATGAACATGGCTCTTGAGTCCGTCCGTTTCTCAACGGAATACACTATGCTGTCACATCATTAAAACATATCAGTGGAATTCAGTGAACTTGGCTCCAGAGGTTCACTTTCTGTATAATGTTGATATTAGCTACTGGCCTTTTGTGTATTTCTGTGCTAAGATTGCAGGATAGCTGAAATTTTACGGTTGATATTGCACTACTGGTAGGGACAGGAAATGTTCGTGAAGTCAATGAACCGTAAGCTAGAACCCATTGTCCTATGCATGCTCAAGTCCAGTATATTCGTTCATTGTTTGCTGTTCCACTGAGTTACAGCAAGTATACAATATAGACTTACGCTATTTCATTACGGTTCCTACACCCCCTTAACTGGCAAAAGTACATGTAAATCTTCACATAAACGCTTAGTCGAATTCCAACACGCAAATTTTGTATCAAATTCTTCAAATACTATAACATCATTACCACAATTTAAATCTGAAAAACAAAATTTACCAATATCAGGATAATAAATTCGAACGCCTTTTAATAACTATCTACAACACGAACTTTTACCAACAGAGGACGGACCCCATAAATTTATTTGACGTTTCTTATGGTTCCAGCGATTCATTCGAGTATGCATAGGACAGTTGATTCTAACAGAGAAGTCATTGAATTCATGAAATTTTCCTGTCCCTAACCGTTGGTTTTAAAAGTTCTTCAAGCAGGCCCCATAAATTGGCGACAGCAACAGAAGTCAAATGACCAAACACTTACTAGAAGTCCGGTCTGTTCTCAGATAATTACGGGATATTAACATGTCTCTAATAATACAGAATACAGATATTGCAAAGAAGTGTTATCGAAGTGTTTTCTTGTCTCGTAATGTACCAGGATACAATAGTCTGCACAAAGTTTACTGGAAGATTCCACAAGACCTATTGAGGCCTCGCTCTTTAGTTTTGCCGTGGCATCAAAAATAATTTTTTTAACGCCAATTAACACATATGTCATAAACTCATTCTTACAGTTTTAACACTCATATACGATCGTTTGTATGTGAACTTTTCTGTTGCAATAGACTTACATTTTTTACTTTTTTGCCCCTGAAGTATCACATATTTTGTCGTCTTAATAAGCCAAAATGAAGCAAAATAATTTTTTGTTACCAAATGGTACATTATTTTAAAAAACGTTCTGGCGAAACTGTATATCGTATAACTGATAACAGTCTGAAAGTTTTCAAAGTGTTTGGATAAAAAAATAATTGAGTTACTTGCAATTGTTTGAAATAAACGAAAGACAATGTTCTTAAAGAATACCTCTATTGAAGAAGTTATAGAGGTTTCCTTGAAGTAACCTATCACACGATACATGTTACAACAAAGTAAACAATTTTTGTTATAAATTTATATATGTTTTGAATACTTCATACATTATTTCAAGAAATATTTGCATAAATTTTTGCTTATAAAAAATTTAGATATAACACTTTTAAAGCTTCCACAAAGGTTTTTCATTGCTTTTTCACGTTAAAGTAAATTAAAACACCAATAATCTTTAATCTGAGTCCTTTAAAACTATTTTTATAAGTTAAAATTAAACGACTGTAGCAAAACCTCTATGGAATATTGCAAATGACTGATAACCAAAACTTTCGATTAAATCGGGCAGTACTCTGTTAAACCTTCCACAGAAGCACCCATGCCACGTCCTATAGAATCTTCCCAGGAATCTTCCGTTGTTGCACAGGGCATTTACTCGAGTTTATCCGAGTAGTATAGAAACTACTTTGATTTTTTTTAAAAGCTTTGTTTTTTTTAACCTAAAGAATGATTTACTGGGAATAGTCGGTGCCGCTAGCCTGTTATTAAAACAGCAGTTGCTTTACACTGTTATAGATGCAATCGTGACGCTGAACTGAACACGCACGTGCCCATACTGCGCACGACAGCAACTAGTGGGCGGGCTGGTGGTGTGGAGAATGGTACGCCTGGAGCACATGCAGTCCGCCTAACAGTTGTGCTGTGCACACTGTAGCCTACAGGCGTTTGACTGATGAAAATTTTACTTAAATGAACCAGTCACAAAAAAATGATAATTTGAATTTACTGTGCTGCGTGGTACTCCTTGGGCACAGGCAGTCCACCGAACAATAGAACTGTGCTACTGTGACCTAAAAGCGTTTGGTTGTAAAAAAAATCACGAAAATTTTAACGATTTGACCGATTTAAATTTGATTATTTTACACAAATAACGATCAACTCTTTAACGAGTGTTGCGTACGTTTGTGTGTGTGTGTGTGTGTGTATATATATATATATATATATATATATATATATATATATATATATATATATATATATATATATATGGTCTACCGACGAACGAGTGTACATTGCACATTTCTGACAGTTGTACTAAAACAGTTGTCTGCCTTCCGTTGTGCATCCATATTTGGGTTTACATCTTTTAAAAATTTATTTGCGCTTTGAGTAAGCAAATTTACTGTTTAACTGAAACAATACATCGTATTGAGTCATTGAAATTGACATTTGGTAGCTGTCAAATTCGTTCGTGGGAAAAAAATCTATATGTTTATTTATATTTACATGCACACATTTTGAACATTACAGAAAATTTTATATGTCAGTATTATACGAATGTTCACAGCCCCGTCGTATTTCAAGCCAAAATGCAGCAAATGTGTCAACTCAAAGTTCACTGGAATCGTGTTTATTCATTTTACACTTGATGCTGCGAGTGTCAACACAGTGTTTTATTTTCATACTCCTGGTGTATATAGACATGCGGAATATGTATTTTATACGACGATTTCGCAATATTCGGAAAATTAATACCAACAGACGCAGCATTCGCGCATAAAAATTACATGAGAGTTTCTCTCCTCTTGGGATTTTCATAACGCCACCACCCTTAAAACATCTCACACTTCAGTAAAGTTCACATCCGCTGGGGACAGATAAAACAGAGCTCGCTGTCAGGCAAACCGTTCTAAAATACACATCTAACAATATTTTAAAAGTAACTTCCTCCAGTGTTTTCCCCACAGGAATAACGCTGTTTGTATTTATTTATTTAGGAATCACGCTGTTTGTATTTGTTTATTTAGGAATCATCATCCAAAACCAATTTAATTAAATTTATTTATATCGTGTGAACATCATATATACACACACACATACACACACACACTATATATATATATAGTGAAACAATATTGAAAATAGTAAATTCTTTTCATTAAATACAAATTTTCAAAATGCAACTTTAGTTTATAAGTCTGAAAGTGGTTCAATGGCTTGTCGATGAAGTGAGCATGCAACTATCGTGCTAACAATAATATTTAATTATGGTCGCAAATGTAGTGTTTAAAAGTCCATTGTGATCTATATACGTGACTAGGTATTGCACTCGACTTCGTTCAAGTGGTTTTCTATTTAATGCCTCTTGAATGCTCTATGGATGGATGTAATCAAGCCATAGCAACCAGTTGTGTTCATGAAGTAAATAAAAGATGGTGGCTCAATGAGTTAGTGTACTAGTGTCCTGTGTTTTGGAATTTATTTCCTGGTCCTCCGGTAGTTTCTGTACATTCACTTATGTGTTCTTCCCAAACATTTTTGGTCCTCCGGGCCGGATACATCAAGTATGTGTTTATGGATTCAGCGATTTTTGATGTGGTGAAGAAGTGAAACTCGACGCTGTGTGCATTGGATCTGTTGCCCAGGACATGTCAACATTTAACTGTCTCAAATATTGTGTTAAGACTGTGAACAGCGGCAGCTGTTATTATTTAATTTCTTCTCAGATCTGAACTGTTTCTTGTATTTTTGGTGTTCCTTTCTCACTGATCTGGTCTCAAGAGAGTGCACCTTTGTCTCATTCACACCAACTTGTTTTGTCTCGTAAAATTTACGCTTGTTGTCTGCTGATACTTTGTTGTGAGTACTATAACCTTGTTTGTTTTTGTGAGTTGCTCTATTATCTTTGGCCTACATTCTATCTTGCTTCCAGTGATAATTTTGTGCATTCTAATAACGTATCTTGTTAGTTATCCAGGTTTTGTTCTCTCTCTCGTTTGTTTGTATGTGGTTTTATTTTGATCCTCACACCATGAATTTCAAAGGTTTATCAATGCAGTTAAGACTTCAAGAGAACTCGTTAAATAAGATTACTGCTCGTGTCTCTGCACTCATTGATACTAGTGAGATATCTGCAACTGGCATACACGAAGCAGGGGTATTGTTGTCAGATTTGAACAGCATTAAGGCAACAATAAACACGTGTATCGACAACATTTTAAAGTCTGATAACGTTTCTCTTGCCTATGATGAAGATTTCTTGGCCGAAACACACTCAAGGCTGGCATCTCTTACTATGGACACCCGTACTACTCTCTCGACTATTCTTGCCAGTGTTGAGCAGCCAACAGCAATTGTGTCCCACATGAATGTTAGAGTGCCAAAACTCAATTTGCCACTTTTCTCAGGTCAGTGGGAAGAATGGCCAACATTTTGTCAATTTTTTAAAGCCACAATTGATGATAATCAAGCTTTTTCTGGGGTTGAGAAGTATCATTATCTTGTTGGATCCTTAAGGGGTGAGCCTTCACAACTCATAAGGAACATTCCATTAACTGCTGAAAATTACACAGTTGCTTGGCAGAGTCTGTTTTCAAGGTATCACAACCCCCGAAAACTGGTAACGCTCCACATTAATAGAATTCTAGAATTGCCAAATGTTACTACTGCATAACACAAACCACTTCGTCATTTTGTAACAACTTTTCTGGAGAATGCTCGTGCTCTTGATAGCTTAGGCCAGACCATTACCAAACGTAATCCTGTATTACTTACCCTTCTGATGAAAAAATTAGACATTTCTCTACGAACAAAATTTGAACAGTATCGAACAGACATTCCAGATGCATTCTCAGAGGTTGAGGAACTGATTACATTTTTACAGTTGGAAGCTTCCACAATGGAGAATGCACAAGAAGTAGATACCAAGCCGAGTCCGATTGCTTCTAAATACAGTACAGGCAACCTTGCAAGTAGCCTCCCATCGTTAAGCATTTGTCTCCAGATGATGTTGCATGTGAGCAGCATTACCAAGAAACACACTACCATTTACCATCAGGTCGGTATGGTGTCCGTCTTCCTTTTCGTCCTGACATGGTGCTTGGTCAGTCCCAATAGTTAGCCAATCAGCGATTCATGTTATTGGAACGCAAACTGCTTACTCAGCCTGATGTTTGGGTCTTGTACAAGGGTTTCATGACAGAATATGAGACTTCACAACACATGGCACTGTGTAGTTTATCTACAAGCCAGATATGCACTTGTTATTTCATTCCTCATCATGGAGTAATGAAACCTTCCAGTTCAACCACAAAACTTAGGGTTGTCTTTGATGCTAGTGCCAAGAGTTCGACAGGACATTCTTTAAATGATTGTTTGTATTCAGGTCCCAAATTGCAGTCAGATATTGTGGACATAATTAGCAAGTTCAGAACTCATAAATTTGTTTTATGTTGTGACATCAAACAGATGTACCGACAAATTGTTCTTCATCCTGATGACAGAAAGTACCAGTTGATTTTGTGGCGTTCAGACATATCTCAGGATCTTGGCAAGTACCAATTGAACACCAACACATACGGCGTAACAAGTTCACCTTTCCATGCCATTAGAATGCTACAACAGCTTGCAGTTGATGAAGGACAGATATTTCCTAGGGCAGCAAACGTACTACAAAATCAGACATTTGTTGATGATATTATTACTGGTGCTGCATCACTTGAAGAAGCATTTGAATTGCAGGAGGAACTTATTCAACTGTTGGGGAAAGGTGGTTTTGAATTGCATAAGTGGGTCACAAAACACCCTGCACTGCTAAATGGTCTCCCAGCGGTCACTTGTGAGGTAATCTCATTCACTAATGATCTGCAACAAGCTCACAGTATTCTTTGACTGCAATGGAATGTTGAAAGAGATGCTTTTTCATATCATGTAGAAGAACAGCTATCATTGTGTACTAAACGGTCAGTGTTGTCCTATATTGCTAGGATTTTC
>PNEQ01096140.1:138766-152921 GCA_003012365.1 Medauroidea extradentata
TGTGATGTGGGCAAAAATTTTTCTTCAATCATTGTGGTTACATGGACTTGGTTGGGATGATCTTCTTCCTGGTTCTCTTCTTGACTCATGGCAGCAGTTTATGCATGGAATTGTGACTGTAAATTCTCTGTTGATTCCCCGCTGGTATGCTAATGATAGTGGATCTCCTATTGATGTCCAGTTACATGGTTTTTCAGATCCATCGGAAAAAGGATACGCTGCTGTTGTGTATATCCGCCTCACATTTCCAAATCAAGTAAAAGCTGTGAAGTTGGTAATGGCCAAAACAAAATTGGCACCTCTTAAGTCAATCTCCCTACCACGCCTTGAGCTATGTGGAGCCCATCTGTTAGCTCGACTTATATATCACTGTCAAAACCTTCATCTACCAATATATGGTGAGATGTCACTTCATGCATGGTCAGATTCAACTGTTGCTCTGGCGTGGATCAGACATGCTCCTCATACATTGAAGACATATGTAGCAAATAGTGTGACCCAAATCCAGGAGTGGACCACCCCTAGTATTTGGCATCATGTGAATTCTTCAGATATTCCTGCCGACTGTGTCTCACGAGGATTATTTCCTAGACAGCTAGTTCAAGATCACATTTGGTGGACCGGTCCTTCATGGTTAGTCCTTCCGCACAAAGATTGGCCTTTACAACCCTGTGTCAACATACAATCAGTAACAATTCCGGAGCTTAAACCAGCCACACTGTCAGTATCAATAGTTACTAAGGAACACTCATTGTTGTCAGATTTGAAACGGTTTTCATCTTGGATAAAGCTAGTACGGGTGGTAGCATGGATGTTAAGGTTTGTTCACAATTCTAGAAAGAACAAGCATGTTCAGGGAACTCTTTCTGTCAGTGAATTAAACAGAGCTACTCAAAAACTGTGTTTTATAGTTCAACAGGAGGCCTTTCAGAAGGAATTGCAACTCTTGAAGAGAAATAAGACTTGCTCCCCTCGCATACAACAACTCGCGCCTTTCCTTGACCCTGATGGACTACTCAGGGTGGGCGGCCGCCTGGAGAATGCCACACTTCCAATTGCTGCCAAACATTCAGTTATTTTGCCTCATGACAGTCATGTTGTCAAGTTGCTGGTGAGTTACTATCATGTAGCCTACTTGCATGCTTCTTCACAGTTGTTCCATGCAATGTTAGCATTGTGGTTTTGGATATTGGGAGCCAGAAGGTTAAATCGTTCTGTGATATCTCACTGCATTCGTTGCTTTCGCGGCAAACCAAAGGCTACTCCTCAGCTTATGGGTGATCTCCCATGGTCTCGAGTCACCCCTCAACCTGTGTTCCTACACTCAAGGGTTGATTTCACTGGATTTTTTACTATCAAGGCCAGCAAACTGAAGAAGGCACCAACACAAAAGGCTTGTTTGTGTCTGTTTATATGTATTTCCACAAAGGCTATTCATGTAGAGGTTGTGTCAGAAATGTCGACGGCTGCCTTCATTGCTGTATTGTCTCGTTTTGTTTCATGCCATGGGCTTTGTTCACACATTTATGCAGACTGTGGTACAAATTTTGTTGGTGCTGCAGCTCAATTTCAGAAGACTGTGACCAATCTACTCAAGTCAGCACCACACAAGAACACTATTGAGACATTTTTATCAGCACATGGGGTTAGTTTTCATTTTAATCCACGTGCTGCACCTCACCAAGGTTGCATTTGGGAAGCTGCAATCAAGAGTGCCAAGACGGTGCTAAAGAAAGTGGTGGGACTTCAAATCTTAACGTTTGAAGAATTCACTACAGTGGCAACAAGAGTTGAAGCTGTCCTAAATTCCAGGCCTTTAAGTCCCTTGTCCTCTGATCCTTCTGACTTAAGGGCTCTAACCCCTGGGCACTTTCTAATTGGTAGACCTCTACTTGCCTATCCAGAAGAAGATCTCACTCAAAACAATTTAACTTATTTGACATGCTGGAGACTTGTTCAAGCCATTGCTCAGCATTTCTGGAAACGATGGCAGAGGGAATACCTTAATACTCTTCAACAACGTGGGAAGTGGACAGTTGTACAGAAGAACTTGAGTGTCGGTAACCTTGTGATCATACAGCAGGACAAATACCAGCATTGAACTGGTGCTTAGGCAGAATTACACAAGTGTATCCAGGACAAGATGGACTTGTGAGGGTGGTCAAAGTGAAAACTGTAAATGGCGAATTAAAACGTCCCACCATCAAATTATGTCCTGTACCTATAAACGAGTAACAATGTTCTGAATATTGTATGTTAATTTTTTTTATGTGATTAAAATAGTTATTTTTGGTGGGCGGAATGTTGAATGCTCTATGAATGGATGTAATCAAGCCATAGCAACCAGTTGTGTTCATGAAGTAAATAAAAGATGGTGGCTCAATGAGTTAGTGTACTAGTGTCCTGTGTTTTGGAATTTATTTCCTGGTCCTCCGGTAGTTTCTGTACATTCACTTATGTGTTCTTCCCAATCAGCCTCTTAGAGTTGTGCATTATTTCAGTCTGTGTCAAACACATCGTGAGTAATTCCCATTTTAAATCGTGTTTCGTATTTTCTAACTAATTACAGAAAAATATTTTTAAAAAATAAGAAATAATAATGTTTTCGCAAAAAATTATTAAAAGTTATTGATATAAACTTACCAGCACATCATATTTCGCGTTATTAAAAGTAAAAATATTGAAATTAATGTTAAAATGTATTTAATTTTCTACAAAAAATCCTTAAACAAATAAGTTTAGACAATTCTTTATAGTGAAAGATGATGTTAAGGGACATTAATGAGACTTTTACAAACAATTTCCACAGGATATTTGGGTACCACTTTCTTCCGCCTGCACAGATTCACCCCAAATATTTATAGACACTTGTGGTCTGAAATCTTCGCGAGCGCACGAACAGCAACTCGCCACAGTTATATCGTAATCGTATGAATGGTACAGGATGGTGTACGTTACAATCACACAGACATACATTTGTTACTCTGCTGCGTGTACATTGAAAAGTAACTAAACTGCTGTATACAAAAATTTCTGAAAGGAAAATAATACCCAGGGCTTCTAAGTGCTTAATACACCGTGAATAGTGTATACCTTATCCCCAAGTGATATCATCAATTAATTTGCAAGAATGCACTAAACGGTTAGATTTAATTTATACGTTTTTGGTGGTGAAATTATTTCGCAAAGGTTCTTTTCTGTTAACATATCTTACTTACAGGCATTAAGTGATTTTATGAAGAAGAAGACAAAAAGAAGAAGAAGAACACGCACCAAGTACAGACTCGTATGTAAGTCCTACATTTTAGTTGTAGTTACATTTAATTAAGAAGAGTCACTTAGCTTTGAAATATAATATTATTGGTTTAAGATTTTGTGGCTCAACTCATTTGCTAGAAACTGAGAGTAAATTCATTAAGTCTTTTATCACCTCAAATTTAAATCATGTGTTGAATTACAGAAGAGAAAAAATTAAAAATATGTAAAAACCACGAGAGTTAATTGTGTAATCTGATACTGTTTTTTGTTTCGGTCAAGTGAAATGTTCTTAGCCCTTTTGCGGTTGTTTTGAATAATTTTCGCCCAACCTGGATAATTACAAATACAAACATACAGTCCGCAAGCACTACGCGCCATTTTTTTTGCCGTGTTTATTTTTGCTTTTAAAAATAGTATTTACTTGCCTCATGCATATATATTACACTGCTTTGTAAGTAAAGAGTATATTATTTGTAAGCTTTCATGATTTAATAGAATTATGGCCGCCATTTTCCCAGATGAGTTAAAATGTATGACATATAATAAAATTGTACTTTAATCAATAACGAGTGATGTACTTAACACCTCACATGTATAAGAATTAATTCAGAAATAAATCACAGACATTATGAAGTCGTAAGTATGCACCATCAGTCTGATATGTGTATACCAGACATGAAATTAGTAAGATTAATTACTTTAAATCTTAGAAGTATGTACCACCCGTTAAATAACAGTATTTAAGCATTAGTAGTTGCAACTAAATGTAAAACTGTTATGTAGACTAATAAAGTTTTTCCTGATCCCGTCTGTTTCGAACTTTCATAAGTTGCCATTCAGAAGTTACATTTTACAATCTACGAGAAAAGTGAACTAATTTCTTTACTTATTCATTTACTTGTAAAAAAAAAATATCACAACATAACACTAAGAATAAAGAACTACCACTTTAAATTTAAATAATTGTCGAGTTTTGTGTTTTCAAATGTTTTCGTATAAATAAACACACATATATATATATATATATGTGTTATATATATATATATATATATATATATATATATATATATATATATATATAACATTTCGCATCCAGTTATAAATTAAATTACTTCGATATAGACAGCACTGTATGGTTTCCAAAGTACGTCATAATGGTTATTTTAAATTTCGGGCAATTGGTTTAAAAGAGAGAAAAGTATTATCCAATATAAAATGCATTTTTCTCTAATACTTTTCAGATAAATAAAATTAATCACTCTCGTTTGTTTGGTTACTGTAACGATGTAACAATGAGTGATATTTTAAAATGAAACAAGCTCTGCTACTGTTTTTTTTATGTTTGTGAAACAAGATCAATTACTATATGGAATTAAAATGAGCTATTATCGTCACAGTAAATTGGATAACTACTGATAACGCAGGGATAATATTTCCCATCATCCAATAAATGTTTGAATTTATTTGCTTTTCGCTTTCAATGGAATTTAATTTTCATAACTATAAAATGTAATGTTAATCACGTTAAAACTCATTTGTTGGTACATATTTATTTGATGTAGATACTGTCAATATTTATTTTTAATTAAAATTACCGTAACGTATTGTAACATTCGAAAGTATTTTTAATCATACCTTACAGTGAATCAGAATATTTAAAGCTTACAGTTTTCTAATTTACTTGTTACCAAAGTGTACAAAATATTTACCTATTTGTATGTATTTACACCCGTGCATAGCAATAAGCATAAATAAATATGCCTGCATGAGTCTAGTTGTATATAAACATGTAAAAACATGCATTACCACACATGCACATGCGTACAAAACTATATACTGTCGATACAGGTAAGTTGGAATTCAACAGACTAGCTTCCTACACAGCACAGAATGTCCTAGGGATATACCTAGGATAATGCAACGGTACTTAACATGTGTTACGGATAACGAGATAATATAATGCAGAGACGCTTAATAATATAGTTAAAATACACTTACAATAGCATTAAAATGTTAATTTAATTGTTTTTGTGTCGACATAACCATTTTAAATTCCCTCAAGCATATCCAGTAGACATCATAAAAGAATATCCTCTGGATATCTTTAGCTCCTCGGCTCAGGATATCCCCGGGGACTTTCCTTAAATATCCTGAATGTTTGAAATACATCTCGGGCATCCTATGGATAACAATAGGCTATTGTAATAGTACTTAACTTGTGTTAAGATTCATGAGCTTGTGTAACATAGTGATGCTAAAATAACAATAAAATGGTTTAAGTTCCCATAAAAATAGTATAAAGAAAAGTAATTTTTGATGCAACATAACCCTTGGTAAAATCCCAAATATATATTTTTAATATCCTTAAAGTTCATACAATCGGTATCGCGAACGTGTGTGTGTGTAGGTTATCCATAGAGATAATCCATTAACATTGTTAATTATTTTAAGGTAACTATGCAATGTTAAATGTATAAATAGTTTTGTTTCTTATATTACCGCTGTAATTTATGCAAAAAATGGCTTAAATGTTTTAAGAAATATGCCCTGTCGAAATAATTAACAATCCTATAATTTGGTAATACATTACCTCCGTAAAGTGAATCATCTTAGGTTCCTCCTGTAAATAACCCTGGCAAAATTCAGCACGCATGTTAATAACCTATAATTTTTCGACGAGTTTTTTTATATGCCTGTAACTATTTTTCTTTGTACTATTACTACGAATATTTATGTTAAAACTATTTGTAACACTGTATGAAGATAATTTTGCTTTCTCATCGTAGCTTGTATAGGTAAGACACAGCATATGCTGGCTAGAGAAGTTAAGTCGTGAAGTAAAGGTTAGCATGCTTAAATTTGAAATATCAGCGTTGTGGGTTCGAATCCAACTACATTAGGCTAGAAAAATTAAAGTCATTCAGAGTGTCAGAAATTGGTTGTGTAAACACATCAGCAAAGTAATAATTTTCTGAATGAGTGTTTTTTGTGTTCTTTAACATTAAAACCACCAGTTTTATTTCAGAGATATCCCTTGGATTTCCTGTGAGGAGTCCAAGCGTATTTCCCGAAAACTTTGATTTGGTAATCCCACAGACACCGGGGGATATCCTAGGAATATATTAAGATATCAATAGAATATCGTGAATAGCCTAAGTGGATATCCTCCGGACATCCCTTGGATGTCCCTGTACTCTGTGGGACGTTAGCATCTTCAGTACGCATAATATGAGGTAAATATAAATAAGAAATCCTTACACAATAATCGTGCAATAAAAATTTATATTTTGAAGGAATTAACACAATAAAGATCAGTAGCTTTTTTTGTTTGACATGTCACTTACAGCTTGGGAAAAATTCCGTTTGTGAGGTATATGACATTCGTCTTAACAACATATCTTGCGAGTTCGTACGAAAAGAGAAGCTATACACTGAAGTAATTGTGACTAAATAAAGACATACCAAACATGCATCGCAATTAAATGTCAATTTTACTGTATGTTACTTAGTATCCTGTATTCAAATCAGCGAATTGTTCTAAATGAAAATAATTACATTTATTTTTATGAGCCTGTATGATACACATGTTATAAACACACACACATACACACACACACACACACACACACACACACACATATATATATATATATATATATATATATATATATATATATATATATATATACATACGTACGTAATTCATTTACATCCTACATCATACATCATGTTAGGGCATTGGCAATCAGTTTCCTGAAAGTGAAGAAGAAAAATACATCCTGGTGTCTGTAGTTCAATCATTTGGCAATGGACACATACATTAACAACATATTGTTACAAAGCGAATGTGCGTGCTATTGGGCTACAACGACAGCAATCAGACAAGGGCCCTTAGGCCTACTTTAACCCTTTCGTCACTTGCCTCATTACATCCATGCTCAAGACGCTCATGTGGCGTCTTTCTTGTCTTCAGAACTTGACGGATTGTACCGCTTTTTAAAAAATGAATATACATAACATGCACCACCCCTTAAGGGCGCGTTCACCTCAGTTTTCAACGTCTTTTTTTATTTTTATATTTGTACCACATATTTATTTCTAATTTTATACATAAATAGTGATTAAATCTTCCTTTTAGGAAATTTTCGTATCTCTCATAGTTTTTGCGCAATGAGTCGTAAACGTCAACATTTGAACTTTACGGTTTTAAGTACGCCACCAAAACCAACTGACATACCAAACTGAAAAAATGCACATTATATAACAATGTTGTAGGCTATGATTTGACATATATAAAAACAAAAAATATGTATATTTTGTGTTTCTAAAAAATTGTCGATATTTTTTTAAATTTTAATTTCAAAATTCAGCATTTTTTATTAAACACAAAATAATGTTATTTTTTGTTTTTGTATATGTCAAATCAAAGCGTACAAAATTATTATACAGTGTGAATTTTTTCAGTTTGGTATGTCAGTTGGTTTTAGTGGTGTACTTAAAACCGTAAAGTGCACATTTTGTCATTTACTCATTACGCAAAAAACTAAGAGAGATACACAAGTTTCCTAAGAAAGGAGATTTAATCACAATGTTTGTCTAAAATAATAAAAATATGTTTGGTACAAATATAAAAATAAGTAAAGACGTTGAAAACCGAGGTGAACCACGCCTTTAAGGGGATTGGTGCATGTTATGTATATTATTTTTTTTTAATAGTGGTACAATCTGCAATTTATTGATCAACATATTTTATGTTGCATAATGACTACATTTAATTTTTATTTATTCATTTATTTGAATTTATCTCTATTGAATTGACATATTTTTGCAACAATTAATACCATAGTATTTAAATTAATCAAGTTCGCTCTCAAGATCATTAAGGAGTTCGATACTACTTTATTAATTATGCATATGGAATTAGCTTTAAAATTAATTTCCTTTAGAGGTTTCAAAATAACATATCAATTTATTTCGTAACATAAATGAAAGATTACGTACAAAACATCGTTTACTCTATAGCGAATTTGATTGGTAACATCTATGATATAAATACCTTAGAACATAAAACAAACCTGTTAGTTTCATTCTGCCACACAATTAATACGACGTGACGTAGATGACGTTTTCTCTGGCGGGCGATTTTAACGTGTGAGTGAATTTATAAAATTGTCACATAATGTCTCGATAACGGAGTTGCAACCAACGATTTCGTTGTCAGGACACAAACCTTGAACAAGGTAACCGCACTGAACACCCTATTAGCACCAGGTGCAGTTCAACCATATTTCTGTTTTCCATGCAACAATAAGGATGCGATGCGTGAGATGTTCAGAAACGACCTTGAAGTGCACTTCAAATGCATCGCGTGGGGGAGCGGTGGCCGAATGGTCAGACCGTTCTCCACCCACGACGGCGATCTGGGGTCGGTCCCCGGATTTTCGCACGTGGGAATCGTGCCAGACGGTGCCGTAGGTTGGCGGGTTTTCTCGGGGATTTCCCGTTTCCCCCGCCCTTTTATCCCGGCGCTGCTCCATACTCACCTCAAATCATCCCTCACCTCACTCACTCAAATTCATCACCTCAATGAGCCAAGCGCTGAACTAGTGCGTAAGATTCCCACCGTTTCCTTTTTACTATGCGAATCTAAGAGTTGACCATATAATTTTACTGGCAAAAAGTTTGCGGCGAAATTCACTACACGATTCTATCTGAGTTTCGTATACATACGGTTCGTACATTTTGAAGTACAGTTGACTGTTAAGGCAGTTTTTAGCTGTACTGGAGGACTTAGAAACATGGTTTTTAATGAGTACGATGTGTTAAGGGGGCCGCCTGGAGACAGGTGTGTTTGTGTGTGTGTGAGGCCAAAATCGATGAGACGCTACGAGCGACGTCGACAGACACAAGTATTGTGATGTCGCCTCTACGGCCAGAGTCGTGAACACGCGCGCAGTGTTCCCGCCGTAAATTTATTACTGTGGGACTTTAAGTGGTGACCATATCGTTTTATTAAATGCGACACTGTAGCAAAGTCGAATGTACTTGTAGTCCTCAATTTTGAACAAATCCGTAACATATATCTTAAGAAACAATCGCGTAAAAATTCCGATTTTAGCCAAGTTTAAGGGTTTTAAAATAATGCTTCCAATGTGCGTGGTGTCTTGAAAGTCACATTCACAAGTGGTCTGAAGTGTGTTTTCTTTTCCTAGATAAGTATTGTGGACGCACGTTGACTGGTGTCTGAGAAAAAACGTAACTCCGAACACGCTGCACGCAGTTCGAGCGCTATCCAAGGGCGTAGTACATAATTCAATGCTAAAAGCATTAATCTATATCTGTTGGTTTCTTGAAGCCTATTTGCAAAAATTAAACAATACCAATCCAATACAATAGTTTTACCCAAAGTTTTAAACAAAATTGTTTCCAGTGTTACGAACCTCTGAGGCACAATCTCTGACTCCAGAACCTCGTGCATTTAACTGCGGCGCAACAGAACACGCGTAACGATTGAGTAATTCTGGATAAATATTTATTCATAAAGTTGGAAAATATCATTATCTAGGATTATCATTTAGTATTTTATCCATGTTGACTTCGAAAAAAGCGTAGAAATCAATTGATGATTTCAGCATTTATTTTTCTACCACGTACTCTTAACAATAACATTCCGTCCTGTTCTTGACCGAAGTACGTTTGCTTTTCGTATATTGGTACCGTGTGCACATGTGAAATAGTTTCGTAAAAAAAAAGACTTATTTCTCTGGACATTACAATCTATTTCGGCGCCGAAGTGGAAGAGGTATTTTGAGATTAATGTTTGAGTATTACTCGAATGTAGAAGAGTTTCGTAAATATTTACGTGACTTTCCAGGACAGAGTCTGTCAAGCATTGAAGGTAAAAGTAATGAAGAACGGTAACAGATGGACTCTTGAATGCTAAGAACCTCGTTGGACCATCATGTTCAACTGGACAGCACAGCAGTACGCGAACCCACATCAGATTGATCAAATACTCGACGAGTCCTCGACTAGAATCCCGTCCTTCATTGAGCAGTCGACATCGGTTCGCTCTCAGGCGGATCTCTACCTACGTTTCTTCTTTTACCTTATCTGTCTCTCTCGGTCTCTCTCTTTCTCTACTCCATTCTCCCTTCTCTTTGACACAGCTGAGCTTCTGCTTCTGCCAACCCTCTCTTCGGCTGAAGCCACCAAGCACAAGGTCCTGACGAGCTGTTCCCATGGGAACATGCACTCCGACGCGGTGTGATGGCTCGGCGTCGAACTGGCGAGAACGACAGCGCAATCAGACCATAACCGAGGGTAACAAACAAACGACGTAAGAGGGGCGCATTAAGGCCGCCTGCGGGACTGCCGAACTACCCCGCCAGCGACCCCACTGATCACATCAACACTGTAGCGTGATCCTGTTTTACTTTTAGAGGGAACCCAATATTATTTAGTATACATCAGTGGTGGATTTAGGAACATATTTTTGGAGATGGGGGCTAATGTGATGTCTTATATTGTAAAAAATAACAGCGATCTGATAAATGTGGTTGTTTACGGTTACAGATCATTAAAAATAACTTACATAGATTAAGGACATTTTAAATGTACTTGGATAATCATAGAACAAAATTAAGGTTTTCTTGAGGCGACTGGACATATTTTGGCTACGTAAGGTTCAACACGATTTGAGGAGGGGGGGGGAGAGGTGCTTCAGAGCTGAAGACCCCTCCCCCTTAAATCCGCCCCTGATATACACTTAACATAGGGGTTGCTCAAAATATTCTCTCTGCTCTCTGATACATACACAAAGAATTTTTTATTCGGATTCAAATAACAATAATAAAGTAGGCTACTATTAATTACTACGCCTAGAAAAAGTATCTAGAAGAGCTATCTATAAAATTTTAAGGAAGGTGGTTTGCCATAGAGAAACCGTTTAAACTAAACAAGTATTATTTATTTAACACTCTGATTCAACAAAATACTCTATGCCGTTAACATACAGCATAGCGTTCGCGCAAAAGTTGCTGTTATTTTCACATGTAACCTACCATTTTTTCTTTCAAAGAAAAATTTTCTATCATTCAGGAATAAAATATGATGCTGCGATTCGAGTTAACAAAATATGATTACACTTCTTAAAATTTTATCTTTAAAAAATCGATTTTAAAAACTAATTGTTATCTTGTGCAATAAAATCGTCAATGTAGGCATTGCTTTTTCACAGCTATGAGATTATTATTTGCTAATTCCCACCATAACCATGTCAATATCGAATCACGACAGTTAAGTTCACCATCGCGTGCTATTTTGTATTATTATTATTGTAATTTTTATTGTTATTATTATTGTTGTTATTTTAGAAATTCTGAGAAGAAAGTTTTTTTAAATTGCGATAGCAGCGAAAATTATATTGCTATACGTAATAGTAGACATGACAGTTGAACAATTAATTATGCTGCAATTAGGCCAGTAAATTATGAATATAAAAAATAGCTCGACTGATTAGACATTGTCGTACTATAGCGCAAGGAATAAAGAATTTCTGCTGTAGCTGCAACATTTCCTATTTCTGTTTCTTCTCAGAATTACAAAATAGAGCGAAATAAAAATACGGCGAGTGATGCGTAGCCTTAAAATCAGGAACATGGCAAGTCATTTGTGTACATCAGTTACCAAGAAGCATTTGCAGGCCATCAGAGATTTTTAACGTTGCATTGAAGGTGGGTGCCGAAAAACTAAATTATCCTTGGCGATTCGTCTATCAAGCGCCCCTATACTCCTACTTGTATCGGTAAACCTATCGTGTATAATTTATTTTAATAAAATTCATTAGTTCATTTTAAAATTAAATTTTGTTAAATTATCGGATTTAATTTAATTACCTAAGAAAATACGTATCCTGTTCTTTTGTAAAAATTGAGCAAGGTGGATCAGTGGTAAAACAATCACCTCGCATCCGGGAGGATCCGGGTTCAATCCCCAGCTCCAGCCATTCTGATTTAGGTTTTCCAGGTTATTCCGAAATCACATCATTCGAATGCTGGGATGGTTCCTTAAACAGGCCCTGGCCGATTCATACCCACTTCCTCCGTGTATCTCTACCAAGGCCTTGTGCTGTTCGAGGGCAAGAAAACATCCGCTTATGTATTGAATATTCAAAGTATATTTAAATATTATAAATAATTTCCTAACTCTATGTATAAAAGCGAACACTGACTGACTGAGTGAATGAATGACTGACATATCAAACTGCAGCACAAACCGCTAGGCCTAGAATTGTAAAATTTTTGTGTTGGTTCACTTTAGGTCGTAGGCGAGCACTAAGAAGGCGTTTTCCGAAATTCGCCCCCTAAGGGGGTGAAAAGGGGTGAGATATATTTTATTGTATTCGCCTTCATTGCTCGAACCCGACGGCCTACCGTGACTTTTACGCTAATGGATCGATCCTAAAGATGCATATTAGCCAATTTAAGAGTTTTTCAAAATTCAATCTTTAAGGGGTGAAAATACCTTGAATGTGTTTCTGTTTATTCTTCTATAACTATCGAACAAGTCGAGATATCGAAGTTCACTTTGCTTCAGAAATATGTTTACGTAAAGACCGAAAATATAATTCAGGATCATTTCCAAATTATACGCCAAAGATGTACAAAAAAAAGTAAAATATGAATTCGATTCGTGATATATATAAATTTAAGCTGACTGATTGACTGACATATCAAACTGCAGCCGCAACCACTGGACCTAGAATCGTGAAAATTTTTGTGGGGGTTCCCCTCAGGCCGTGGGCGAACACTAAGAAGGGATTTTTCGAAATTCGACCTCTAAGGGGGTGAAAAGGGGTGAAATGTGTTTCCGAAGAAACTTCGATAGAGCTCGAACCCGACGGCCAATCATGGTGGTTTTACTTTAATAGGATACTCGTAAAAACGCATATTAGCCAATTTAAGGATTTTTCGAAGTTCAACTTTTAAGTGGCTGAAAAGACCTTAAATGTGTTTCCAATCAACTATCGACATCTATCGAACCCTTCGGGATAGAGAGTTGATATTCACTTCAAAATATTGCTTACGTAAATACCCAAAAAGTAGTTTATGTTTTTTTGAAATTCGACCCCCAGGCAGTAAAAAGGGGCAAAATATGTTTTTAATGAATCGTCTTTATCTTTGAAACACAATTAGCTATAGTCGTGATTTGAAATTTAATAGGTTACTTTTACAAATATCTCTGACAGGACTCAAAATCGTTTTGAAATTCTTTATTTAAAGAAATGTGTTTTCGATTATCCTTCCATATCTATCGAATCAATCGAGATATCGAAGTACTCTTTGCTTTAAATGGGTGCTTTTGTAAATATCCCAAGTACCATTTAAAATATATTTTCCGAATTCGGCCCTAAACTGGTAAAAAATGGGGTAATATGAGTTTTCGACTCACATTCTGTATATATATATATATCGATCCCATAGTTTTTTATATAGAGACGTGATTTTTGTTTAGGATTGATGCTTACTCATATACCTAAAAAGTAATTTCAGGAATTTTCGAAATTTGCCACCTAAGGACGTGAAAAGGGGAGAAAAATGGTGAAAAGCGTTTTCAATTAACCCTCGATATATCTTGAACCCAGCGGGCTAATGTTGTGTTTTTTACGTCTACGAGATACCAATAAAGTATTCTAAAACGTGATTCAAAGGTTTTTCGAAATTTACTCTCTTAAGTGGTGAAAAGACCTTGGACGTGTTTTAGATAAATCCTCGATATCTATCGAACCCGTCGAGGTATACAATTCATTTTTGCTCCAGGATGACGATTACAGAAATTATCGCAAAATGGTTTTCAGATTTTTCGAAATTCGATTTCTCAATACTGTGCAAGGGTG
>PNEQ01096140.1:153021-230532 GCA_003012365.1 Medauroidea extradentata
CGGGCTAGCGATGTGATTTACACTTCAGTTGGATACTTATACAAATGTCTAAGATGTAAATTTAAAATATTTCGAAATTCGACACCCAAAAGGGTGAAAAAACACAAAATTTGTTTTCCATCAACCCACGATATCTATCTAACCAGTAGCGATATTGAGGTGTTGTTCGCGTCAGAGTGATGCTTACGTAAATATTTTACAAAAATTGTATGTAATTTTTTTTTCTTTATAAGAAACGTGATTATTAAGAATAAAACTTAGTTGGTCAATAATCAAGGCAGACGATCCGAAAACAGGAAAGAGCAACGAGAAACAACTTATACAGGAGTTCCACTACAGTAACCTATCGAGACGTGGTGTTGTACAATCTCTACGAGCCCAGGACACAGATATTTATTTTTTTTTTTTCAAGATATTTTATTTTCTTGACTTATTTCGACATTACGTGACGCAGTTGTTTGTCACTCAGGTCTAAATTCCGGGAGGTTCTGGGCTCGAATTCCGTTAAAAGCTATACGTGCGAACGTTCAATTTTGACACACAATAACTACAAGGCAGATCGAATTAGTACAATTTACACGTAGTCGTTTAAAAGGGGTAAAATTGCAGTTCGCTTTACACTTAGGTTTCTCTACAACATCAGCTGACATATCGTCGGTATACTGCCATAAGTGATTATGTGATTAATGTTATTTTGTTTAAAAACACTATTAAATTGTAGATATTAAAAAAAATGTGGTACGTTTCTATACTGTGACGCAACAGTACGAAATGACGAATACACTTAAAACTTGGGCAATTGTTCGTGAACAATATATACATATTCCTAGCATTTTTATCATTTTATCTCATTTTGACTGGGTCACTTTTGGCAGTAAAACGACGATATATCATCTCACTAATATTAAGTTTGCTGTACGAAATACGTTTCCGTGAAACCTTTACCCACTGAAACTTTGTAATAGCAATAAAGTTCCAGTGAACATGTAGAAAATATGTAATTGAGGGCACCGTCACCAATGGATGTACACAGGGTAAATAAGATGTTTTTCATTCGATTCACTTCTTACCTTACGTGTCTGTAACTACCCCACAGCGTCAAATTGGCAGGGTTATAAATAAGGTCCAGGCGAAGTCGCCGTTAATGTCAGGGACAAATTTAAGACTGCTTTTCGCGTGGACAGCTATAGCCAACTTATCCTGCTGCAGAACTAGCCGCTTGGACATTCTAACATTTGATGACTGAAGTACCAATCTTGAGTACAAATAGATTCTTCAATTTAAGTAAATATTACCAGCAGTTGCGAATAATACTCGCGAGCAAAGCCGCGGGGAACTGCTAGTATATATATATATATATATATATATATATATATATATATATATATATATATATATATATATACATACATACACTGAATTTTTAGATACTGACGCGATATTTGACTAAGATTTATTAATGCTTACTTAAATACAAAAAATTATAGTTGATTAATTTTTCTAAATTTGAATCCTAATGGGGTAAAAAGTTATGAAACTGAATGGAAGGTGTTTTCAATTAGTAGTCTATTGATTTTAAAATTTACTGGCTATCGTCACAGTTTCCTCGTAAATTTAAAGCCCATACAATAACTTTTATTCTTTATAAAGATTTTTTTTTTCGAAAAGACATGGAATGTGTTTTAGATAAATCCATGAGTGCTATTGGACCTGTCGAGATATATATTTGCTTTTTGTTTTATGACGACAAATACGTAAATGACCGTTAATCCGAACTCTAAGAGCTGTGAAGAAATGAATAAAGTTTTTAAATTAATTTTCAGTTGCCACTTTGACTCAATGGGATGTCGTCGTGATTTTCACCTGAATTGGATATTTATACAAATTTTTAACACGTGATGGTAAGATTTTGTAAAGTTCGATCACTAAATAGGTTAAAAAGTCCAAAATTTGTTTTCATTTAACTCATGATATCTACCCAACCAGTAGAGATATTATAACATAATTTGCTTCAGAATAATGCTTAAGTAAATATGAAAAATAATTTGCTCAATTTTATTATGTGAAAATAACTTTCAAGTAACCGGTTGGAAGGGGGGGTGTAGTCTTTGTAAACTTCTTAAAGCAGACGATCCAAAGAAGCACAGCATTAGAGAAGTAATTTATAGAGAAGTTATCATCCTGCAATTATACCGTGTACATATGGTTGTACAACCTCATTGCGCCCATTGACTGAATATTTAAATTATTTTTAATTAAATTTAGACGGTACGTATTGAGGGCAATGCCATCAATAATCGCGCTATAGATGTAAACGAATCTTCATACCACGTACTCTACTTATACCATCCAAATACTCATATTCAAGGTCTGTTTAACTGTCACTGTAAATAAGGACCGGGACAGCTGTTAATTTTGGAAGGAATGTACTTACGACAGTTTTTCACATGGCAGCCATAGCTACGTACCCAGCTGCAGCGTAAGCTCAACTTGCAGCTTAGTTATCCTGCAGCTTGATGGCCGAGCTACTAATCTGGCGTATAAAGAGGACCTTCAAATTAAGTAAATACTCGCTGTTACGAGTCGTACATGCGGGCAATGCCACCGGCAGATTGGTAACTTATGTCATAAAAATTATTGTTCGTCATCTATACGGTTCTTTACCAGACGTCCAACTACGTTGACGTTTCTGCAAAAAATTGGACGAGAGAAAGCAAAACGAGATAGAGGGTCAGAACAGGATACCCAAAAAATTTAGTGAACAAATAACTTCTGTGAGTTGTTTGAATTATATTTAAGGGGGCAAAAGGGAATAGAGTGGCTGAACAGGTCACCCGAAAAACTTAGCAAAAAGAAACAATAAAACATTGGTGAATTATTGTGAGCGTCCGCAAAGCTATTAGCCGAAAAAAATAACTTACTTTTGGAGGAGGCGGGTCAAAATGTGGTAAAGGGGCAGGACGGGCTACCCAAAAAGATTTTAATTTAATGAAAAAATATATTTGGTTTCTACTAAAACAAATTGTAGTTCAGGGGAGGTGGGAGGCAAAATAGAGTACAGCGGCAGAAAAGGATACCCAAAAAAGTTTGTGGAACAATTTTCCTTTTCAAAATGTTTCTAGAAAGGAGATTAATTACACGTAACATAATTTTGCCTCAATATATCACTTTCAAAACTTTTTATGTTTTAGAAATATTATCGTATCAAATTGAAAACCCTGCAAACGAAGTTGCGGAAACCAGGTAATCTTCTGTACAGAGTAGGTCTAATATGTATTGTAAAAACGCGTTTTCTGTACAGAATAGTAGTGTTGCTTAAGTATTTACATGAAATGTTAAATCAGTTTTATCTAAACAATAAACATATGATGGAATATAAATGTATAACTGCAGTTACATAAATAGTTGTTCTATTCCGGGCGATAATTCGTATTATTTTTCTAGTGCATTATAACTTTTTGACAGTTTTTGGGTTCTTACTTTCTCGGCTGACCGGGTGAAGAGCTGCCGTTACGCCCGACGTGGTTGTGGTCAACGGAACTGCCCTGAAAACCCTAATTGCTCTGGCCGACATGCTATTAAATTGCAGTTTCAAAACTGTGTACTTCCGCGAAGACCTTCGAGGTTTCACAGTAATGAAGTCAGGCTTTCCCGAGGTGCTTACATGTAGGTTCGTCCCTCCCCTACACCTCACCCCCACCAGACGCTCACCGCCCCCCCCCCCCCACATCAAGAAACCATATCCTGCAGCGAGGCTTAAAGTTACGTCCCCCAAAATCAATGCTTTGATTAGTGCAGCTACCGGCTTCACTAACGCCGCGCGTGTTAATTGGTCGTAATAGGGATGCGCTGAGCAATGTAATGGTCGTCGTAATCAAGGAGGGATGAACATGACCTTGATCGATGGCTTCGTTTGTACATAGAACTAGAGTATCTCTACCCTTATATAGGCAACACGTAAATTGTTACATAACCTACGTCTGTTCTCCTACCACACGAAGATCTTGTTGTTTCCCTAACTTCTTCGTGAAGCAAAGCAAACAAATGATAAACAGTATTAGTGGTCTCAAAAATGACTGCAACTCGGTATTCTTAATACATTCTTATTTTTTACTTATTGTTTCCTGACAAAAGTTTATCTAATGTATTTGAATGTTTCTTGCAATGGGAAAGAATAAAGTTATGTACTGTTCTTGGCAAATGCCATTGCATTATTACGTAGTCCCAGATGTCTAATATATATTTTGCTTAGTCTCATATTAGATTTCTGGGACGACACAATAATGAAATAATGTATGCCCACAACAGTACATAAAGTTAAGAATACATCTGTCAAAAATAAACTCCGTGTAACGTTTGGAATTAAAATAAATTTATTTGGCCATCGAACGTATAGCAAATAAATATTTTAGTACTTAATTTAATGTAAAAGTAGAAAAAGGAAACAACTTTATTTTACAATAAACACATATTAGACAAGACGTAAAGTATTTTTATGATAATGTAAAATTTAAATTTCTATACACCAAAAACCCCATTTCATAAATCGTGCTTTTATATTACACGTTTATTAGTAAATTCATATTTCTAATGAAACTATAAAATCAATACGTTCAAACTAGTTCAGGCTTTCGAATTCAGTTTTGGGCAGGGTGAAAGTTCGATATATTTGATACTACTTTCGGCCACAAAGTTCTATATTCTAGTAAAATATTAATTTGTGATTTAAAACATGTTTGACGTATTTGTCTTCTAATGATTATATTTCTGAAAACCTTCTATGCACTCAGAGCACAGTTTTGTAGTGTCCTAATTGTGGGGCTGATGTAATTTTGTTTTACAAAAGCAGAGGATATGTAGCTACGGTACATTGCAGTCAAAGTGTTGTCTTCTAAGTGTAGAAATGTTTCTGTAAGGGACAAATTATTTAGGATATTTCTGTAAGAGGCCATCCCTGTGTTGCATAATCATACATACAATTATGTAACATTGTACACGTGGTTAAATGTGAGAAAAGGTGAAAGCTTTAACTTCGCACAAATCAAGGCATAATAATAGTAATATTAATTATAGTAATAAATGTAATAATATACATTTGCTTTTCGCCGTTTTCCCAATAATCTCAAGATTTTAACTTATAATATGGAAGGAATATATAATTAATAGCATGTTTTTACTGTCTCAAAACACGCAACTTATTAAAGAAGATGCACATTCAGGAAATGAAAGACTGTCATTCGTGTTTATATTCGACAGTATTCAAATATTGCAGTTTTGATTGAAATGGTAATAAAAGCGTTCCAAAGTAATATTAAAATCTGAATTAAGAAAATATATTATGGTCTTGTATTATAGTGAGTAAAAATATAACTCTTTCATAATATTATGTTTTATAAGATATATATATATATATATGACACACACATATTCATTTTATCTTGTCATAAGCTCCTGCGCGTGTTATTATAAATGACCTTTCATAATGACGTGCTATATACCATTCGCAACCTCATGATAAATACAAATGTGGTTATTCATACGACTTTATAAAAATTATTTCAGGAGGTAAGTGAAGTGTAGGCAGAGCGTAAGTAGAATTTGTTACCTTGTCATTGAAAGAGGCATTAATATTATTATATTTACCCGCCCTGTTTTTTTTTCCATCTGCAACCCTTTTCGTCTCTCGTATGACACGAAGAGAAAACACGGCACTCACTAGGCGGATGGAGAGGGGGCGAGGGGGCAGGAACAAAACACTGAAATGTACGAGTGGTCAGGGGATGGGAGAGAAAGTGGACGGTTTGTTGAAGAAGGGGGTTGGCGGAAGAGAGAAATCCTTTTTTTGAGGATGAGAGGCAACTGGTGGAACATTGTTCACGTTGTAAAACGCGCGAGAGAGCGAATGAGAAATATCATCCTGACAAACGCCATTACTTAGCGGGGAGAGCGGTTTAGGTCCATTTGTGCGTACGTGCGTGATGCGTACACCGCTCTTCACCCCTCGTCCAACTGTTGGGAGTGTGTTCGGCCCAGCCCCTCCCTGCCTGGGCTGTGTCGCGCACGCGCATGCACGCACACGAACGCACGATCGCAGCCCTTCGACTGGCGCCCCGACGAATAATATTGGCCTCACTTGCACACGCTACCTTTTAAAACACGTTAACAATGTCCCCTGCCCGCCGGTTCGTCGCCAGGGGGGAAATAACTCAACGACCGCCGAACAGGACAATGAACCAATTTCTCGCTTTTCACGCCACGTGTTTCGGAAGGAAAAAAAATATATTCCCGGCCTCGCGAACCCAACGTTATTTTGAGTAGAGTTCACTTCACGCCCAACGTCCGTGATTACGCTATGGAATTTGTCCGTGTCGGTGATATCGGGGAGAAAAAAAACGACAAATGCGTCAATGATTTTCACGATGAATTCGTTCACGATTGATCGGAGGCGTTTTGAATCACTGTCTAAAAATAAAATGAAAGAATTAGCCCTCATAAAAATTTATCATAAATTCCAACACGGGTTTGCAAAACTAACTCTAAAGTTAAAACAACTTATGTACGTCTAGAAATGTGACACAAAGTGTTTAGTTATTCATGAAATATCTTGTAACAGTAAAGGCAAGCTGCATCAACATTCGACCATTCAAGTGTGTAAATATAACAATTTCTTAAAAACAGCCTAGGAGTTCTTGAAATACATCCCAAATAGTTATGTACTGGTGTCGTAAATTCTTCGAAAATGGGGGACGCACACCAGTTAACAGAACACGAACAAACAATATTAAAACCGAATTTGAAAAAATATGATCAAGAAAATTCAACGGTCTAACATCCTAAAAATTCAATAAATTGCTTTAAGTGCTCAGTATACCAGTTGTATACGTATTTAACAATATACGATGGTATCAAAATACTTCATTATAAAATCATTTTGTTTCATTAGACCTATTATACTTACAATTCATTTGTAGCAATGTCTTAATTGTTTGGAATATAAAGATTTTTTAAAAAAACAGGTCGCAATAATATTGTTTGTATACTTAAAAAAAATAATAATAAACAGAGCAATATGAAAACACAACGCATGCTGTAAGATACATTCTCATAAAAATATATTGAGGGGGTGAGGGGAAATGTTCCTTCTTAACGTAATGGGTAAGGAATAAGGATATATATATTATATATATATGCAGGATAGAAAACTATTTCAGGTTAATTAGCCATGTGTTTTAACCAGGGGTATACTGCGTGGTACGTATGTACCATACGACTCATCTAGGCCAAACTGGCGAGAATAATTTTTAATACTCACCTGAAAATATTTTACAAAAATATGTTCTGTTCCTGCACTGGCCCCGAAAGCTCTCGTTATTATCTTTGCAATATTGTACAATCTGTGCTGTTACTATTTCTTCGGAATTTCTTCTGATTTTGAACATTTTGAATAGTATTTTTCTGACCTCGTCTTAACCCATAAATAACTCATGCAGCAATTTTATTCCTTCCGTGAGAGTGTGACCATTTCGCCTACAGAATAAGAAGTTTTAACTATGCAATATTATAAGGTTAACATAACCTTAGATCATTTGGCGCTGATAGGAACTCGATGAGTCAGTTACCATTATTTATAATTTTTAAACCTATTTGTAAAACGAATGTTATATACCGATTGAGGCTGCCTTCACACGATGGTAAAAACATGTTTGAGGGTCACTGGTAGGTAGTATATTTCTCTTCAGTTAGCATTCTTGTAGATCAGTTTAAGAAAAAATCCTTACATGGTGCAAGTAGTTATTACGTTCTAGCTTCTGTGCGGTTATCTCTCCTACCATCCAGCAGCAATACAGCTCGGTTAGCAGAAACGTAAAACTAAATTCATGATAAATAAATACTTCAGTGATTAAAAAAAAGAGGGCATGTCTTTCCAGAGTAGCAAATTGATTGATTGATTGATTTCCTGCCAATATTGATCGTGGTGCTGAAAGTTATTATTTTAAGGACGAGCTTAAAATGTGTTGCGGTGAAATTGTACGTAATTTTTTACGACACTATTACACATATGCCCATTGTTCTAATTGTAGTGTACGAAAAGGAAAAAAAAAACACTTAGGACAAGGACAGAATGTTTCTTAAGACACCACTCTCATTAACGTTGTTTATATGTCTACCAAAGTAGCTAACGACGGCATTTCCACGACTGTCGTACTTCAAAGTGTGTTAACCGGTATGTCTGCGGAACTCAGATAGAATCCTGCACTGAACTTAGCTACAATTTTTACACCAATTAAATTATATGATCACAGCTAAATATCCCCTTAGTAAAAGCTGTTCGTCGGGAATATTGCGCTCTAGTCCAACGGTTGTCTCGTTGTGGCGTTGCGGGTATTTGGATGCGCGCTTCAAGGTTGTCCTTATAGCCACGTCGCTTGAGACTAACGCGCAGGTAGGCGGCGCTTTTAAGGCCATGCTCATTAGTTTCCACGGTTTTATGATAGTTACTTTTTAAGTTTTAACGATAGTAGATGTCGAAAATCAGTCTCGATGTTTTGTTTACACTGTGCGCCAGCTTAGATGGCGAGTGGCAGCTACAGACTGAAGGGCACTTTCAAGGAATTCAAGCAGCAGGCCGCTGCTAAAACTCCTAGTAGCCTATAAGTAGGGACAAGAAAATTTCGCGAATTTAATTACCTGCAGGCTAGAATATATTGTCCTATGCATACTCAAGACCCAACCATTTGTCCACTAGCTGCTACTCTGAGAGCAGCAGACAATGAAGGAATAGACGGGACTTGAGTATTCATAGTACAATGGATTATATCTTGCAGGTCATTGAAATCGCTAAATTTTCCTGCCCCTACCTATAAGTACCGTAATGAAATTAACCTGTGTAAATTAGAAATTATAATTTAAAACAGTAGTAACATTATTTGCAACACATTCCAGCTTGTTACCCGTCAACTTACATGGCGCGTGCTGTAAAATGGTTTTTGCCGTGATAGTATAGATAATTTTCCCAAAATATGAATTATACGGTTTCGACCAAAAAGTCAAACATACCTTCATTAATTACATAAATAGTTTAAACCACAGCATTTACTACCTTGAAAAAATTTGCTCTCATGGAGAAGACGATTTTAAACCAAACTGCCAGACAGATTTTTGACATCTGCCCTCGTTTGGGCGTAAAAAAATATTATCGTTAAAAATGTGGAAACTAGAGGGCATGGCCTTTATACGCTTGTCCGCAAGAAACAACCGGTCATCTGTTTTCCGTAGAGTGAAATAGTTAACCGGAATGATAAATTATACCTTGCTGTCATTATTTTACAAATGAAATAAAATTTCATCAAATATAGAAATATTCTGGTCCTCAGCTCTTCACATCTTTTGCACTGGTCAGTTACTCGTAACAAGTGCGTATGGAATATGACATGAAAGAAATAATAAGATCGTAGAATGAAGTATGAGAGTTGGAGAGATATGACAAGGGAGAAGTAACACAACCTTCCTACGCCACTCTCACACTCTTCGCCCCTTCTCTCGGTTCGCGCACGGGATCGACTAATTATCGTGGTTTCCTTTGTGCTCAGGCCTGCCTTGACTTTGAGCCTGGCCGTTCTTGGGGTCGAGGATAATCTGCAATCGATATCCGGTACAACATTACCCAGGGGAACACCTTCTATTAGAGTTACGCGTACCGTCTCTTTCTCTTGAACTGGTAGTACTATACTCGCCGTGCTGTAAGATGATACTTTCATAAACGAACTGTTGAAAAAATAATTACTGGATATACTTCAGTTATTAGCATGCAACTATGTAAGCAAATGAAAAAACAATGCGGGGAGATAAGTAAATAAATTTATTTTTTATTATTACGCGTCTGCGAGTATGAACATTGTTCATAATAATTATTTTAAAAGTCAGTTAAACATGTCTGTTATACGATACACGCGGGATAGTTGGGTCGGCATTGATGTCTTACAAATAGTTATTCTGTTTATTGTGAACAGCTGCTAAAAATATTAAAAGTCGGTTAATGTAATACGTTCACAATATCTTCTTTTATTCGGCAATGAAATAAAGTGTATAATTACAATTAGCATGTGTTAAAATATTTTAGAAGGGGTGTAGTTAGTGGCGTCGGATGAACAATGTACGTTCGTTAGCTTGCAGTGCAGCCATCAGCTTGGCAATGTTATTATTTACGTTCGGTGGAAGGATACATAGTTGGTGTGAAAACACATCCAAACTAGATGCAGGGCTTCCAGAAAGAATCAAGTTACCGTACAGCGGGTATAATTAGAAAAGAACTGTAGAATTACAGACAGGTTAATTTCTTTTACTTCTGTGATTGATAAATAAATCCACAGGGTATTTTTTTCCCCACAGGTTAATGGCGTTTACTTTTGTGCCTAATAACAAATACGATAACGTAACCGTAAGCTGGGGTGACTTCAGACAAGTGGGGTGACTTTAGGACGTTTTTGTTTACTAATTTTATTTTCCACATTTGTCAGCTGTAACTATTTTTAAATGCCATGTGGATATTTATTTAATCGGAATTTATCGCAAGTAAATCTCTTTATTCAGAATAATCTACGACGTTCGTTTGTGTGTTAATAAATGTTTATTTTTGTTTACTATTCTGTGGATGTTTGGTTGGCTATTGTTTGCTGGGTGCAAGTTCTGGATACTATGATACTAGATAGTTCAATGAGAAGTTGCAAGTCTTTTTCCCGGGTAGCACGTCGTTGCTGTCCTCTCGGGGTGGACCGATACTGACGTAGATTTGTCGGTATGGCTGTTAGGATCACAGACGCGCGCACGGTGACCCCGACAACTAATCAGAATATTAAATGCCTCGCAATGACTGTCTCTCTACAATTACTAATCAGAGGTGTCTCAGCCCGACGTACTTTGTGACTTGGCGAAATCTTAATGGCGTCCTGACGCCCAAAACAACGACGATAATGGCGCCTCGGCCCACAATACTCCGCGTCTCGATGCCTAGCTTCGACGCCTGACGATGGCACTCTGCCCTACCGTCGCCGCGACTTGCCAACGAATTCCCCGGCTTGACGTCTGTCCCGGACCGACGCCGGCTCGCTTCTCCTCCCCTGATTTGCGCCAAAACCCCCCGTTACTTGTCCATCAAGCTACGGTTCGTCTTGGGCCAATCAGGAGTCAGCTTACAACCGATGGCTCCACTTATCGAGGACAACAATTCCGGCCAGAACCGTATTTATTAAATAATTTCTTAATTTCACGTCGCTATTAACATTCAGTTACATAAAATGGTTCATTTGCTTGTTAACATTTATGATTTCTTGATTACTAAATATCTACAACACAGTAACAACTAGCAAAACTATTGGCTGGATCCCTCCCCTCGTGACTAGTTAGGGTGGTAGTTCGAACGGGGGTGGGGTGAGGCCCCAAGACACTCTCTACGTCTGCTTCTCCTCTCTCGTTTTCACAAAGACAAAATATATACAATTATTTATTTTTAATATAAATTTTGTGCAGTAATGGTAACTTAATGAGAACTATTTCAATGTGCTCCTAGTACAATGACTAGGAGAACTAATGGTCGCAATGCATAGTAATTATTGCACATTGATTTATGATGGTTGACACTGATAACTTTTAAATATAATAAATCGGGGTGGCGACCATATGGGCCTGTCACAAATCATATGTGCGAAAAATAATTTTTGTAATGTCCTGAAGTTTCACATGCTTACTGTAGGTATTTTTTGTTTGCCCAAGATTACAACTGCTAGCGACACTATTAAAATCAGACAGTGTACCCTAGCTTATATGTTAACATATATTAAATTTAAATATTTTTGGAGTACTTCGATAAGAGCTCTTTTCTTGTGTGTAGTGTAAAAATTTTGATGGTTAAAAGTATTTTGGCTCAGCATAACGTCTATAAACTGCGTTCGCATGGAAGTTTATGGTCCTTTAAGAATTGTTTATACACAATGACAAATAATATTCAAATTACTTTATATTACTATAGGCAACTGTTTGTCAGTGTTTTAAAATCCTCTCTTTATCATAAACGAATATAGAGATTATGTAGGCCTACGTATAAATTAACAAATCAGAATCGATATTAATTATTTACTGCTAGTATCACCCCTAGAATATTTGCCAACTCGACGTTTCCATAGCTTTCCTTTGTCTTTCGTGGTCGATTGTTATAACTTTAGTCAGGCGTAGCATAATTTATAAATAATGAATATTTACAAGTAGCGAGCAAAAAACTCAGAAAACCAAGTAGAACTTCATGAAACCGAATCATTTTAGTATGTATTATGACGTTCTTGGAAGATTATTCCAGTATGTTTGTGAGCAAGGGAAAGAATGTAACTATCTAAACATTTAAAATGCCTTCAAACTAGAAAAAATTCTTATCTGGGATCAGTGAAGAAGTACTGATTTACTAAAGACAACTTCACACACATGTGTGTAAGATTTCTATAGTTCAAATAATAGTTGCATGTTAAGGATAGGTTGAATCTTATATCACACTTCAGAATCAACAACCTGCATCGTCGTAGCAGTTCCGAAATTTTAAAACAACTTCCACTCAAGAGAGCATGGTACATAATTCAACGCTAAAAGCATTAATCTATAACTGTAGGTTTCTTGAAGCCAATTTGCGAAAACTAAACAACAGCAATTCTAGATAATAGTTATAGCCAACTTTTTAAACAAAATTATTTCCAGTGTTACGAACTTCTGAGGCACAATCTCTGACGCCGGAACCTCATGCATTTAACTGCTGCGCAAGAGATCACGCGTAACGAGTTAGTAATTCGGGATAAATATTTACTCATAAATTTGGCAAATACCACTATCTAGGATTGTCATTGAGTATTTTATCCATATTGGCTTCGAAAAAAGCGTAGAAATCAATTGATGTTTTCAGCGTTTATTTATCTACCACGCATTATTAAGTGCGAGTAACCTATTATTTATAAAGTACCGGTATTTCTGTACACTTGTAAAGTTATGATTGAATAAGTGCTCACCCGCCATTCTGCAGAGGTGTGGCACTAGCTACCGCTGAAGTTTAAAATAATCGCTGCTCGAAAAGTTTAGGTTTTAAGATATTACGTATGATCATTTTCTGAACTACTAAATTGGCTGGTTGTTTTATCGCAGAATTTAAAAACTGGGAGCATATGTAAACATATACGCATAGTTTAGCGGAACTAACGACCATTTTTACAGGCTCGAATTGTGCAAGTTTTTAATACATGAGAGTTATTTAATGTAGCATAAGAAATGTAGCAAATTTCACAAAAATATGCATACAAGAAAAAGTACCTTGTAGGCAGTTTATTGCATTGTAAGTTATTAATTTTTTTCATTAAGCCAAATCATTTATATTTCCGTCACATGTTAGTGTAAATTAACTAGTGTAAATTGTTAAGAGACCTATGCAGAGGATGGAATATTCTGCTTTCGTTGCACGGAGACAAGGGAACGATACGGTTCAACTTACCACACTCAACATTAAGGGGCTCTCCAAAAAAATTTTGCAATTTTATAACTGTACCAAACACTTTACAACTCTTACACATTAAACTAATAGCAACTTTCCGACAAGTAAAATATTTTTCGGTTCCATGGTTTTCGTACAATAAAATGTCAGTGTAGCGACTTTACTAGTTTCGCTCTATACCTAAAGTAAAAACTATCCAGACGATATTAATTAAATAATTTAGAGTGAATGTAAATGTATTACGCTGCAGAATGGCACTTGTATTATTTCACGTAAAAATATTTTTTTAAAAATACCGGTACTCAAAAAATGCAAAAAACTACGTATTTTCAAGTTTTTTTTAATGCACACAATTTTTACGTGAAATAGCAAATGTGTTATTTTGTAGCTCAATAGTTGCAAAAGTAGTCAAATCGTTACTTCGACATGCGATTGTTTGATAACCGTGGAACCGAAAAAATACGTTAATTGTGGAAAATTGCTATTATTGTAATGTGAAAGAGTTGCAAAGTGTTTGGCACAATTGTTTATATAGGATATAGCAAAATGTCATGTTCATAATCAGGGGAAACAATCATTTCGTGTAGGGGAATAAGAAATGAATCAGGAATTTGCAAAAGGGACCAAGTCCAAGTGAGTAGATTGCTGGGAAACAACAAAATACTTATCATTGTAGATCTGGGAGTGAAACAAGTCATTAATATTGGATAACTTGAAAGTATAGTGTGTGTGGAATAATATAAAACATAACTGACATTCCCACGCATTTTTTATTATATTTTTTATAAATTAATAATGTTATTGGAATTGACACCTTAAAAAAAATAAGTAGCGTTTTTTCTAACAATGACACATAAAACACAATGTCTTGAGTGTATATTAGTGCACTGTTGGTATATTCTAGTGAAAAACTGATAATATGATACATAAAAACATATTTTGCAAACACAATACCATCCAGTACATTTTACCCATAAAGCAGTGTTATGTATTACACTATCAGAGAAAGCATAATGTCTTTGGTGTAGATTATTGGAACCTTAGTATATGCTAGTGAAAAAAAAACTACTAAGCCACATTGAAAATTATTATTTAATTACAATCATGTAAGACATAAACAAATTAATGCCCAATTGACACATTCATGGACTAGTCCGTTTAACGTATATCTTGTATAGGACTGGGTTTCTTTTGTTGCTGACAGCCAAGAGAGAGTCGAAATCTCGTATAACCTGAATTTGCTCAAAAAATGGACTTGGTCCCTTTTGCAAATTCCCGATTCAAATGAAGTCCGAAAATGCACCGTTTCTGCGCAACAGTTCGCCAAACATGAAGCATGGTTGATAGCGCGCGGGCAGACTCATGTTGCTGTGGTGCGTTATTACACCTCGATGCTAGAGCGGGAAATGTGTGCGTCCAATTTAAGAGTTTTTACTACTCATCTGGTATGGGCGTGCCTACAGCTGTGATGGCGCTTCACAGCAACATTATCCTGCCCGCGCACTATCAACCGGACAACCGTACGTCATGTATTGCGAACTGTAGCGCAGAAACATTGCATTTTCAGACTTCCTTTTTTTGTTCCTCTACACGTACGGATTGTTTCCCCAGATTTTTGGCATGGAATTTTGCAACATTCTGTATAATTACGAATGTTTTGCTTCAGAGCAGTATTAACAGCTCCGTTTCCATTCGTGGTTCGCCAAACTGGCGTCCAGTGTTTTCGTTTTACGCTTTTCCATATGCGACTTTAACCGGCGACCCTACAATTTCATTCTTAGTCAGTATGAATTAAAAACCAACGCATGCTTCTAGTGTTGTGTTTTACACATCGGGAAGGTATTACTGTAGTTGCATCAGTCCAAAAAAAAACTTTTAGGCATTTTGAAGGGACCTAAAATACTATTCTTAATTAGCATGATAGATGTGAAATTATATAAGCATAGTTTCAACTGTGTTCTTTTTAACAAACACTGAGGATAATCGCGTACAAGAAACATCATAAACAAAAGAACACTTTATGCGCCACATCTCTTAACAACGCCTGTAAATTTCACTAACCTCTATAAACGTAACCCATGATTCCACAATGAAATAAACAAAATTATTTTAATAAAGGAGCTCTTAAAAGTGGTCAATAAATACCGTCAACACTCAATCATTAGGCAAAAAAAAAATATGATTCGAAAATTTAAAATTTTCAGTTAAAATGCGAGAAACATTTGTAATGTTATGTAGTTATCACAGTTAATTATTGCAGGCCGTGTTTCCACTTAAATTGACACTTTCACACACTATAATATCAAATTAATCTTGTGTAGAAATAAATCGCCTATGAAAGCATTTGAAAAATAAAATTACTTCTCGCTTATGTTCATGTCCCGTTCGGTTTATATGTAAAACTGTATTGAAAATTCTAATTAAAAATTATTTATAAATGTTTAAACCGTCTTAAGTGCACGGGCATTCAACAATAAGAACTAATTCCCCACCTCTGAGCGTCCACGTTTCTCTGGCTCAAGGAGCAGATAGATGGAAATATTTCCTTCAGGCAATTCTTGCTACAGGAAGTTAAACAAGCCCGCGGTGCTTTAGGCGTTTTCTCAGAATCTTCATGTTTCCTTCCATTATTCATTACGTGGCTTCGCTGCATCACGTTCCACTCGAATGATCAAATGGGTTAAGCCAACCAGAAGCAAACCTTGTAGCATTAACATGCGAGACTTCTTTAAAACAGGAATGCTTGAGATTCTCAAGACTGCGTTACGGATGTCTTAGTCTTACAAAGTACACATACCGCCCTACGGTATTTAATCAGTGAGACGAATACATAATCATAACAGCTAAGAAAATACAAGTTGCAGGAAAATAGGTTGGGGGAGGATTTCTATCAACCATAAGGAAACAAAATTAAACGAAAATTCTCGAACAAGTAACGGAATACTTCAATACTAATAATATATCATATGCGCAACATTCGCAACATCCGTTAAAGTTAACAATTGTGAACAGACCTAAGAACATAAAATTTAAAATGTGTCAACAGTTTCCACAACATTAATGTTTATTTTAAAAAGTAGTTTTTAGACGACCTTATTTTCATATTAATTGACAATTTCAGTTTAGATTATAAATGGTAATGTGAGCAATTAAAACGACATACTGTAAACTAGGTTTACTTTGTGACAATAAATTGGTTTCATTTGAATACGAAACATTAACTCTTAAGTACCGTAAGTTGGGGTGAATTTCATCACGATGGGTGACTTCAGTACACTGTTATACATTTTTTTATTTTCCATAATTGTCAAACTGTGAGTAAATATAAATGGCATCTGACTATTTACTGTTGGGAATTTATCGCACATAATTTATTTATTGAAGGCTACCATATGAGCGAAAAAAAAAAACTTTTGTTATGTCTTAGTCGCCCAACGTATAAAAAGAAATTAATTTCTGCTTCTATATAATAACAGAAATATGTTACTTAATGGCGCCAAAATAAACACTTTAAGTGGCATTAAGTTTGTAGCCAGAAAGTAACGTCAGTTTTTTTTCTGAGTTAGTTTCTTACTGACCGCCACTGGATAGAACTCTCCGCACACAAAAGTTTACATCTTTGCCCAAAATCAGATGTAAACTCTTCCAAGCTGCCGACGTCCGAAAGTAATGTACAGCTCGAACCAAAAACATTTATGCCAGCCAGCAGCGAAGTTCGGTCGTGTTTCTGGGGAAGCTGTACTAGACCCGACTATTCTTTATGACCACATGGCATTAACATGCCCGCATAAATCAAACTATAATAATATCATATGTAGCCATTACTGAAGTCCCCGTTCGACATCTAAAAACTACTGTTTGGAAATTTACTGGCACCTACCGGTCTAATATTTTCACAGACCAATCAGAGTTGTGTACAGACAATGCTTAGCACCACTTCTAATTGGTCAAACCAAAGCTTCACTACTGGCGGCAGCAGATATGCCAGAAAAGTGCACTCGTTCATGGCATATACTGCACATAGTGACAAACAAAATTCGCTTTGTTATTCGTACACAGACTATACTGTATAAAAACTTTTCACCTACACACAGTACGGAATAGTTACCATACTTCAACGTCCAAGGGGACGCGGTGGCCGAGGGGTCAGACCCATCGCTTCCCACCAAGGCGATTCTGGTTCAATTCCCGGCTGGGTCGGTCCACGGATTTTCGCATGTGGGAACTGTCCGGACCATGCCACTGGTCGGCGGGTTTTCTCGGGGATCTCCCGTTTCCCCCGCACATTTATTCCGGCGCTGCTTCATACTCACATCATATCATCCCCACCAGCGCTTTAGACCTCGATGTTAAGTGATGACAAAAATCATTTCACTCACTCAACTTCTAAACAAAGTAACAGTTGAGCATTTTTACTTGATAAAGTAACATCAGTAGATATTTGAGTGTTTATTAAAGATGCATAGGAGCGCTACCCTTAATGCATGGCAAAAAGAGTTACCAAATCCGGTTTGATTATGTTAGAAATAATGTTTACAGCGTATAGTTTACTGCAGAGTACAATATACACTGCGAAAAAATATTTTTAAAAGTTGTACACCGATGTATGAGAGTGTTAAAAAAGAGTAGGCATGGTAAATTTGTTTCCCATACATCAGTGGTAGCGTTGATATACATACTGTAGTATACAGGATGTTAGGTAAATATAGGTACAAACGAAAGGGATGTGTCGACAATGAAATAAGCAAGTAATGCTAACATACGTAGTTCAGGAAACCAATGGTTTTCCTAATATGACACATTGCATGTTACAACAGGAACGCTGTAATACCAGTGTTCACGAGGATCAAAACTTCAAAATGCTGCACATGTGGACGAAGACATTACAAGTGTACGAAATGGACGCCGTTCATGTAAAGGCAGGCTTCAACACGTCTTCGCATAGATGCCCATACACGATCAAAATTTCCAGGTGTGTTCCGAATGCAGTGGCTACAATCCGCAATGCGTTTCTGTCGTTCATGAACACCATTAAAACTGCTGGCGTACACCAAAGTTTTTAAGTGCCAGTGTTGCAACATAACCACGTTTGCACGTGTTCATGTATCGTAACGGGAAAGCCGTCGTATTCCGGACCTATGTTAATTATAATTAGCATTATTTGCTTGTTTCATCGTCCTCGACACGGCCCTTTCGTTGTTAGTACCTATAATTACCAAACAACCTATACATATATACATTTATTTATTTATATACAGCCAAATGAATGCTGATGTTTTTAGACTAGTATACTAACAATGTTGACTATTTACTATATTTAGAAGCTGCAGTAATGTAGGCTAAATGTTGCATTCCTTATGTGAGTTAAAAACCTATAACACTATTCAGAAAATTTTTATAGTGTACAGAGCAGAGGAGAGTCTGAGAATGAGTTGACCCACAAACCTCTATGGTATATCATTTGCGTGTTTTTGTCCGCTCTACAGGAGGTTGGCCACTTAACTGTGAAACTTTTAAGTTCTGGCCATTAGAGATTTCTGCGGTAGGCGACGACATCTCGGCCGATGGAGGAAATAGTGTGAACATACTACTGCTTGGAGCCTAGGTCTACTTTGAGGAAAAAAAAACGCAAATTTTGCACCTCTCTAACTACACAGGTCGCGTCTGGACGGAGTGTGTAAGTCTTGATTGGTGGTAGATTGTGAAATAATAATTTCGAAAAGGTGTCTTCGATTGTCCTTAACGTGAATTTTATTAGTAGCAATACTACAATGATATAAGTCTATAAAATTATTTTTGTTTAGTTAAAAATAAAAAAATGCTTGGTAGTTGCATTTATGTTATTCAGACGTCGTTACGTAACACCATGAAGAATTATTTTTATATATTTTAAGAAATTACATTTTACAGTAGATTTTCAGCGTAATAATACTCTCAATATATTCACATTACGTGTCATCAAAACACGATAGCCTAGAAACAATTTTTAGATGACATCGAGAAGAGGATTGGATGTGATCACTACGTAGATTTTAAACGAATATCCAATTACAGAATATACTGGTTGGATCGACGAGTAAACAAAATAGTTCCCTTTACCAACAAAGTGAAATCAAATCATCATTAATACGATAACACCACGCAAAACTAACATACTCGGGCTTGACATCCTGTATTCGTGGTAACGTTACGGTATGACAGTCTTCACCACCTCAGCTTTGGTTCATCAGTTATCCGGAGGACTACGGGAGTGTTTTGGTCAGAACACCCGTCTGTCCCACTAAAGAGATCCGGGCTCGATTCTCGCAGGGGTCTCGCCAGATATTCGAATGTTGCAAACGTAGCGGTCGTTCCTACTGGCTTCAAGGGCCCACCTGTTTCCCCCACTCTTGTATTCAGAGCCTTATGACTAGAGACACTGGTAAATCGCGGGAAAAGTTTATTACTTGCTAGGCTCCAACATACTATGTATAACACTGAAGGTTTTGCACCTATATTGGCTATCGTTTGTATGGTGCACTGTGTCCCTTTTCAACAGACTCAATTATAACTGTACAGTTTTAACACAGAACGTGTGTGATTTGCCATAAAACTGTTCACACGTGTCACGATTGAGATACTACAGTTTATTGGAGACTACGTTAAATATTTTCACGATTTTCCAGTGTCTCTACCAAGACTTCAATGTTAAGCGCTCAAAAAACTTCTAAATTCGCTTATAAATGGTCAAATCCTTCCCAGTTTCCTGTCTGTACGAGACGATGTTTCAACCTTAAAGGCATCGCTAGAGATGATGGTATATCGCGAAAATGTTTTGTGGCAACATAGCCTTGAAAACACTGTCACAACGTAGCTGTCTATAGACCAATAACGTGCATCAAATATTAAAATAGCGGTATTCTTATTGGCTTAGTCAAATAGGGCAGTAGCTTCACGTACAAGGAAACGCCAGTAATATTTTGATAAGCTGAACGTACGTTGAAGCCTAGCAAATAGTCAAGTTTTCCCGCGATAAACCATCATCTCTAGGCATCGCCTACAAACGCGCATAAACTTAGTTGCAATGAGTAGGGCCAGGTAGTTTTTGCGAAAAGATTTTTGCCCCACTTTCAGTGTCTTACGTGTACACCTGCAGCTCAACTTCATGATTATTGACAAAGTGTTTTTGTGCAGAGTTATTATTCATTTGACTGTGCCAATCAGTACACGGATAACTGTGACACAATACGTCTGTGATTTGCAAGTCAAACCTCCAGACGTTGTATGTTGAGGCATCCAATCACTGACCACAAAGCAGAGATACAGGTGTGCACGTATGACACTGAAAATAAGTGCTGCAAAAATCTTTTCGCGAAAACTACCGGGCCCTAGCAATGAGCTGAAAAAAAAAGATTTTTTTTAACGAAACTATTCCACGCGTCCATTGGACGACTTGAAATGAGGCGGAGCTCCAGCCTGGTGTGGGATACAATTCTTATCTCCACGGATACCGCAAACATAACATAACATTTATACAGACGTTTGTCTTCAAGTGTTGCGGACGAGACGTATGTAAAGAAAAGTTATTATTTGTTTGAATTTTGTCGTTTTCCAGTTAAACGTTGATCTTATGCATTTTCGTATTTCAACCACGAAATAAAACTAAAATTTTTACACTTGTGTGCAAGTCAATGAGTGTACAAAATTTTTGATTTCTGCCATCACCAACTAACAAACCAGCATGTTTGTAAACAAGCTTTGTTTCCCACAGTACTCTCCCCCTGCAGTGTGACGTCAGAGAGCGTGTACCTCGAGTCGTCCATTGTGACGACGTAATAAAAAACACACTAAACAGGTACGGAATGACATTGTTAAGACACCGCGATTATTTAAAACACTACTCCGAAGCCCTCCAACACAGCTCACTATGGTCTTTCATTACTAATGTACTTCAAATTGTACTAACCTGATGGTAGGTTATATGGAACTCAGATTCGTTCACTGGACTTTACAACTGACTTCCCACCAACATAATTAAATGTTCACCACTTACGGCCTCGCTCTTTAGTTTTGCAGTGCTTTTCGAAAAAAAAAAAAAATTAACGACAGTTTATACATAACACCAAAAACTCATTCTGGCAGTTTTAACACTTATAAATTATTGTTCGTATTAGAATTTTTCTGTTGCAATACACCAAACGGATTTTTAGATTTTTGCCCCTGAAATATCCCATATGTGGTCAAAATAAGCCAAAATGAAGCTAATTAATTTTTTTGCTAGCAAACGGTACATTATTAAAAAAAAAACGCTCTGGCAAAATTGTGTATTGTATGACTGCGCACAGTCTATATAATTTTTTTAAAGCATTTGGTTAAAATAATATTAGAGTTCTTTGCAATTTTTTGAAATAAATAAATGATCATGGCCTTAAAGTAACGGAGTAAAAAATAGATCCGCGGGCATCTTGTATGTCTGTTAAGCGATTGGCTTGTGGCGATGCGATATTTCATGCGCATTTCAAGGTCGACCTTATATTTCTGTCGCTTCTAAGCCTCTCATGCGGAGATAGGCAGCGACCTGAACGCTGTTTCAAATGTTTGATATTTTATATTTAGGACCCCTCCCCGTGGTTTTCTGACTTCATATCAAATGAAATGTAATAAAATAACAAAACTGCCGGAAACATATTGCTTGGCTATTTCCTAAACACAGTACTGTTCATATTAACACTTAATACTGTACAATACAAATTTCTAAATACTAATCAGTCGCAATGGAATGCCTCTTAATAAAGAATTTTTTCTGAAATCAGACATTTAGTTCACCTTCTATCTGTGTTAATGTATTTTGCCTACTTTCATACAAAAACTACATTAACATGCATATCAACGTTTTATTGAAGCACAATTTTTTCAAGTTTTGTTACAAAATATAAAAATGTGAACCCTCGCAACTACTTTAAATAATTTGGAAAATTGTGATTACCCTTTTTTCGCTCTTCTCTCGCTAGTAATTGATAAAACCACACAAAAATATACAATATGTTGTAAATATAGACACTAGTATTTGACCATACATCCTTGAGACATTAAGAATCATCTTCATTCGTGTCTAAATAGTAACCGCACCACTTAGATTCGTTAGCGACTGTACGTTGCCGTGGGCACTGTTGACGTCGTCGGCTTGAAATTTATCTCCTGTGGGAGATGTATGCTTCTCACCTGTTTGGTTTCCTCGGATATGGGGAACTGCAGTAGTTGGGGGAAGTTGAGGGGGAACAGCCCATGGTTTGGTGACTGGAGGAAGGGGCCCCGGTTGTCAAGTTTTGGTGGAAGGGGTGCGTCAGAATTTCCGGGGGTGCTTCCCCCTGCCCTTTCACCCCCCGCTACGCGCGAGCTCTTCTCATATTTGCGCAGCGCATATTTGGTCCCTGGGGGTAACCGCCGTAGAAAGGGAAAGTGAGACAGTGCCAGGAGAAAGGGATGACGAGGAAATATAACAAAAAATATAGGAGAGTGTGAGAGCAAGGTTCCAGTGAACCATCCTACGACGACCAAGTATTTGACTCTTATGCCCTAGCGCATTTCAGGCGTCTTTCTTTGGCTGTAAAAGTGAACGTGTCACAGCATTTTGAGACTTACAGTATATCAGATGATCGACCTGCCAATGGCAGTCCTCCCTAGAAACTGTCCTTTTAAGAGCAATACTGCTCTAAGTGACTATTTTTATTTTTGAATTTATTTTCGAAAAAGTATCAATATTTCTGAAGTTAGGTTTTCTGACTAATACCATACATTTTTTACATATATTATTTCTATAGACACAAAAGGGTCTTCTTTATTTTATTATATTTTCTGTATGGTAATATGGAAAATTATGTGTGTTGTCTCAGAACGAATGCCAAAAAAATAAGGTAAATACTATATAGTAATATAAAATTATAGTGTTAACTATTATTAACATAAATAACATTACTAAAAATACGCCACGCTGTACAAAAATATGATCAAATGAATGTATAGGTAGTTTAGAATAAAGTGAGCACTTTTGAACCCCCAATTACGTTTACCTTTTAAGTTAATTTATAGTTTCGTGCCACTTTTTCATACGAACAAAGCTACCAAATTAACAATCAAAGTGTATAGATTCTGACGTACTCAATTGTCAACGTCTAAGGTCGCAACAAATGTAACTCTTTAATTATAATTTTAGACAAAGCGTACGTCAAAAGTGTTCACTTAATCGCGAACTACCTGTAAACACAAAACGCTGCGTGTTCAGTGTTAAGCGCGAAGCAGAAGTTACTTTATATCAGGCCTTCCCAGTTAAATTTACCTTCTGGCCATTGACGTTAATCTTATGATTACCTAGAATTCCCGGGGACCAAAAGCAAACAAAAAGCAGTTAATAACACATCTACTATTAAATTATTTAATTGAAATTCATTCATTGAAATTTAACATACAAAAACAAATGATTGGTATTCATACAGATTACACTGACTGAACCATAGAGTAAAGATTACTGAACTAACATTTACGAAATTTTCTTTGAATTAAAAAAAAATTTACGTACTGTAAGATTACTTGCCCAAGGTATTCTTAACTATAACCACCAACTAATATTGGAAATATTCATAGGAATAAAATATTACTGTAAAAATTCTTATTGTAAAACTACTTGAAAGTGAAAATTTATATAAGGTACCTGTACGGAATATAGCCCAGTTCTCAATATGGCCCACAAGTCGCCATTGTGTAGTAATATCGAGATCAATGTGGGATCTATACACACTAGTCTCCAGTATGAACATACACCATCCATAAATATATGTCTTACATCATCCGAGCGTTCTATTAGTATTGTGATTAATGACTTAGGCACACATGATATTTGAAACTCAAGCGGGAAATATTCTGTGCAGGTACCTTATTTTTTCAGAGGCACTTTCATTATTTATCAGACAAATATTTTGAATCACTTAGCAACAAATGAGAGGCTATCATTTGTATTAGTTTACACCTCAAGGAACAATAAATAAACAGCGTAAAAAATTAACCTACTTTCATTAATGCAGTTATTTTGATATGTTTAATAACATACTGAACATAATTGTGTATTATCTAACTGAAAATAATTGTTTACAGTCTCCATTTTGAAAAACAAATATGGTATGTTAGTATCTTGAAACAAATATTCATCATAGTTTGTTAGTATTATTAATATTCAATATTTAGTGCAAATTGGTCCACTTTGTTCAGAGAAATAACGTAAAATACTAGCTGGTCACGGAAAAAACACAGGAATTACGATGTGTAATTTCGCGCACAGAATAAACATTTGACTTTAAGCCAACTTGCGTAATTAAGGTTAAGTACGGAGACAAATTCAAATTTTCATGTAGTGTCACGGTCTACTTCAAAATTTCATCTTTTTGTGTAACATTTCATAAAGGTATTGGAATTTAAAGAGATTTCTATTTATTTCAAACCTGAGAATTTAAAAAAAAAAAATACGATGCTTTAAAACTTGTCCTATTGTGTTTTCAAGTTATGTATCATTATTGCTTATCAAGCTAGCTATATAAAAACATTAAAAACCGTCTTCATATAAACTGAAACTAAACGAGATAATACAGATCTTCAGTTAAAATGTTCCGTTGCACAGGTATTACGTAATAATTATGAACCTAAAAATACTTAACGTACAAGCTAGAATTCCAGCAACTGTACGTTTGTCACGTTGGCAATATGTTCATTGACTTATTTGATACGTCCTGTAATTTGCATTAATATATACATATATATGGTGTTAATGAATGACGTTTAAAACATCATGTAGGGAGGAGATAGCCGGCGCTGACACAAGAAATTTGATATAAGACACTTGGGGTCGCAATAGTCTGGAAACGCCTTAAAATTGGTGACCAAACGTTGAAAATAATATTGTATCACAGATGCCACACATCGTTGGTGTATGTGGGACTCGTATCACAGTGTCAGCGAGCATCTAATGAACAGCTTGAGCTCACAGATACTCTTGAGGTCAAGTCTACAGGTAAGTCAACCCGCGAATTGTTCGTCTACTTCAAGTTTCTAGTAATGAGATCTTAAAAACACTGCTATAATGAAGCTTGTGACTATCGTATTGTAACATCTGGTAGTTTCACGTATCTAAATATGTCTGTGATGTGATTTTATTACATCAGAAAAAAATATCGTCGTTCACGTTTCATAAGTTTCATAAGTTCAGAAATGCAAATCAGTCACATAGCAGTGTTTTAAGATATTTCAGTTGAGTAATTTTGTGTTACAAAGCCAGTAAAAACATCGCTGTTCCCAGTTCCAGAGTATATAACTTTTAATATCTCGCAGATAAAAGTGATTAAGATATGCCAGTACACTTAATTTGCGTAATGATGGCAGTTAAATTAACGTTATTCTTTTTTCCCAAACCATTAACTCTATTGGCGGACATCGAGCTTGACTAAGACGTCGTTCTCTTTTAGCGAAGAATCTAATCAGGTGACAGTTCACACCAGAATTACACCAATACTTGTGTAGCTTGTTGACATAAAATCTTCGGTATCTGTTTCTGTAATATTTACTGTTGGGTTTTGCTACGTATAAACCCATTGGACAATTTGTATATAATGAAATTATCTGCATTGTTTTCTAGAAAACGGGCAAATGAATTATGCGCGTGAGTTTAACATAATACAACGCTAAATGCAGTAATATATAACTGTAGGTTTCTTGAAGCCAATTGGCGAAAAATAAGCAATAGCAATCCCAGACAATAGTTTTAGCCAACTTTTTAAGCAAAATTGTTTCCAGCGTTACGAACTTCTGAGGCACATTCTCAAACGTCGGAACCTCGTGTATTTAACTGCGGCGCAAGAGATCACGCGTAACGAATTTATAATTCTGGATAAATATTTACTCATAAAGTTGGCAAATACCATTATCAGATACACTGAAAAATCGCGGGAATAGTTGACTGTTTGCTAGGTTCCAACGTGATGTATATAACACTGAATGTTTTGTATCAACATTGGCTATGGTTTATTTGAAGCGTTGTTTCTCTCTATAACAGGCTCAGTTAGAACTGCACAGCTTGGACACACAGCGTGTGTGATTTGTCCTAAAATTGTTCACACGTGTCACGGTTAATAAATTACAGTTTATTGGAGACTATTTTAAACATTTTCGCGATTTTCCAGTGTCTCTATTGTCTAGGACTGTTATTGAGTATTTTATCCACATTGGCTTCGAAAAAAGCGTACAAATCAATTGATATTTTCAGCGCTTATTTATGTATCACGGATTCTTAGGTAGGTTGGCATCGCAGTGCACAAACCTCCGTAATGCAGCAGACCACATATAAATCCGACACATTCAACGTTACTCCCGCGACTTGAAATGGTTGCTATCTTAGATTGTTAAAGACGTATGGAATTCTCGGACAAAGGCACTCATACTGAGAATAAAACGCCAAGCATTTCCTGGTATTCTAGGCCCATAACTTCAGCAAACCTACGCGAAGATTTTAAATAGTTCTCGAAGGTATAGGACTCTCCGTAGCAGGACTGTAAGCGAGAGAGATAGCGCAACGACAACAGGTTGCACTCGCATTTGGAATGGACCAGGGTTCGAATAACGGTTCCGGCCATTCTGATTTTAGTTCTCCAAGGTTTCCTGCAATTGCTCCAGGCGAATACTGAGATGTTTCTTTAGGCCATGCCCGATTCCTCTTTCAATTATTGTCCTTGAGTAAAGTTGTTATGTAACTGGTTGTAATGACCTAGCTGTATAAAAGACAATTTCTCTCTCCCCCCCCCCCCAAAAAAAAACCAGGGATTAAATCTGATCACCTGGTAGACTAATGCGTACAGACAATTAATTACCTGGGACTAATTTTTTTATGTTCGGCGTAATGTTAGAAAATTCTATTAAAATGCGACGATCAAACATATGTAAAACAGTACATGAATTTGAATAAACGTATACGCTAGACGTACATGCTACCACATCCATTTGTCCTCGTCAAGGGCTTTGGAAGTAAATATTGTTAGTACAGTAACCAAGCGTTACTGCCAGAAATTAAATATGGGCCGTGTTCGATTTCAGTGCAACGTGTCCTTGAGCCCTAAGCCGTCGTTATGTGAATTAGAATCTAGGGCTCGTAAAAGGTAAGTAGCTCGTGCCCTCGGCTGTAGGGGACGTTCTAGGATACATATGAGCTCTTGTTGTGAATTCGAACAGCGGCACGTCTGTCGTCACTTCCGTGATGCACTTTTCAAGGGCTTGAAGCGTGTTAAGGGCCTTTAGGCGACCAAATCGAACACGCCCATTGTAAAAATCACCGCGGAGTCTGAAAAGAGATTCATTTGTACACACTACCGTGACATTTTTACGGCCCACATTTTTGGTCCTTGCCCCTCGACAGTAATAAAGTTTCATTAGCAGCGGTTAAATGATTTATATCTCCCATACAACCCACATATACGGTTAGACCTGACGCAAGTTTTGGTAACAAAGAATGTATTGTGAGTTTTAGTTCTTATTACTGTTGCGGTATTATCTTAAGGGTGCGGTCTACCGCAATTTTTATCACCATTTTTTTTATTCTTATTTGTACCAGATATTTTTTTTCTTATTTTAGACACAAAATGTGACTAAATTTGGCTCTTATGAAAACGTTTTATCTCTTATAGTTTTCGCGTAATGGCTTGTTAAAGTCATATTTTGCAGGTTTCCGTTTTAACGACTACACTAAAACCAACTGATATACCAAACTCAAAAAAATCACAGTGGATAAAGACATTACGGGCTACAATGACATGCTCATAAAATTAAAGAATAAAAATTATTTGTATTTTTAAAAAATGCTGAAACTAAAAATAAACATTTTAAAAAATTCAATAATTTTTTTAAAAATACAAATAATTTTTATTCTTTAATTTTACGAGCATGTCATTGTAGCCTGCAACGTCTTTATCCACTGTGATTTTTTTTTAGTTTGGTACATCAGTTGGTTTTAGTGTAGTCGTTAAAACGGAAACATGCAAAATATGATTTTAACAAGCCATTACGCGAAAACTGTAAGAGATAAAAAAATTTCATGAGAGCTAAATTTAGTCACATTTTGTGTGTAAAATACGAAAAAAAATATCTGGTACAAGTACAAAATAAAATAATGATGACGAAAATTGCGGTAGACCGCGCCTTTAAGGCGTATAGAAAGGTACGATGTCGAGCCGGCGACTGGAATACTCAATCGTCAATAACATCGAAACTACTAATCAAAACTGTATGATCTGCCGAGTAGATATTTAATCAAATGATGTTTATTTATTTAGCACTATTACGCGGTAGTATACTTTACTTCCGAGCAGAAAATTAAAAACTGTTTTTAGAAAAATAAAGGCATGAATCAACGAACTCTACAAAAATTTAAAACTGTTATTTTTATAATTTTTGTATGACAATGTCTAGGCCTCTATAATAACCTAATTTAAAAAACATAATTTTAACATCCGTAAACCTATCGCGCCGAGATTTTCGGAAACTAAAATTAATTTTAAATCTACAGCGAGTATTTTTCAAAATCGGTTATTACAGGGGCCTAGACGTTATCATATTAAATATCATAAAATAACAGTTCTTCATTTTTGTAGATTTTGTGGTTTGAAACCCATATTTTTCTAAAAACAGTTTTAATCTCTTAATTGAAAGTTAATCGTACTACCGCAAACTGCTATTAAAATAAACGTCCGCTGATAAAATATCTACTCGGCAAAAAAAGTCATCGAGTTTTGATGATAAGTATTTCATATTTTATTGACGATTGAATAATCAAATCGTCCGCTCGACATCTTACCTTTCAATACCCCTTAACAATATCTTACAATGTTTTCCAAGAGGATAATCTGACAATTTTTATTAATTATGGCATACATTCATTGTAACAAATCAATAATTTTAACAATCCTTTCTGACTCCGTGCTATAAACTGGAAGTAACACTCTGACACTTAGAAAGGGTTTACCAGGCTATCACCTGATTATTTTGTTTAAAGTGAAATAGCAAAAATATGTTATTTTACTGAGATATATAATAGAGTCTCTTTATTGTTTAGCCAAAGTGAGAAACCAAATCGAGTATATTATTTGTTTACAGTTTTGTTCCGTAATATAAAACCGTGTTCTTGCAAAATGTCACAGAAACTACAGTTGTGTGTTTGGCTTGGCTTTAGTCTCTCGACGTTACTCCAACATGTATAATCATCTACATAGATTCCTTGAACCAAAACTGTGAACTGTGCAGGGAGAGCACGGGAATATCACCCACACTACACCTACAGGTATGTTCCGCGTACTGCCTCGCTACCCATTGTCTACCTCTCGTCATGTTTACTGAGTTGTCTTGTGCTACACGAATATACAACACTCCTGAATACAGCCAGTGAACACTACATGGTCTTCCAGTACGCATGTGCAGTACGTTTATATGCTGCATAAAAATTACTCCAAACTTCTGGAACTACGATTATTTTGTATTCGGTATTTACTGGCTGTTTGAAACTATTTAACCCTTATCAGATATCAGCTTGGAATATACTTTTCTGTCCGTCATACTTCTTGCTGCCAAACATAAAACAACTAACTTCTAGGAATGTGACCTAAGATAAAAGTACGACATTTCTAATTTGCATATGCGTAGGAGACTCCGAATTCAGAGTAAATATGTTACTGCTCATACATTTAAACAATGAACAGTTATAATTGGTGTTTCTTTTTTAATCTCGCTGTTTGCTTGTATGTAAATAATCGGAGCATTTAAGGAATGTAAGATTTTTCAAGGGTTCGTTTGCAATACAGAATGATTCATGTACGGATGCAAAAAAATAACACCAAAACTAACTCGAATTAAACGGGTCTGTTCCGAGTCTATGATTCAGACGGCCTGGACAACTTACAGACAAGTATTCCCGTGAAAACAGTGTTCTATACCGTGGTAAGGGCTTAACTTTCGTATTCTATCAAATCTTGACTCGGCAACATCCATTACCGCCTCGTGTTAGTTTATATAGACTTTAAACGGGCCGTAAACTACAATTATGTACCCTGAGTTAGCCAGGCAACTTTTCTGAAAACTTTGATATTACGCACCACTATCCGTGTTTTCTTTCTCCGGCGTCATCAATAAATTCTGGTTATTATTAATTGATAAAATTATAATGAGTTTGCGGTATCTCACAATAAAAATTTCATAAACATTTTGTTGTTTTAAGTAAGTGTTCAAACATTTTGGTGGATTTAAGTAAAGATGCCCATTTTTGAAAGATTTGAAAAATTATTTAGAGAAACATAATATCCTTAAAAATGGCGTAGTATGCAGAAAATATAAAGGTAAGCACATAATCATAATGTGGAGAATTTTAAGTAATATTTCAAAAACGAAAATGGCAATCCTAGAAAATATACTTCGTCCGACTAAAACGTTTGCCGAAGCGAAGTAATTATAGTAGACATTTCTGGCTCCAATATTTATTCAATTTTAATTCAGTGCCGTTGAAAAGATACGTAAGTCTGACCAAACGTTCGCTCACGAAGTGGCCAAAACCTTCATGTAGGACCGAATCATAATTTTTTTTAAAGTGACTTCCCAGCATCTGTGTGTATTTATAAAAAAAATTACCTAGCGTAAATTTATAGTTGGATTCCTGCGTTAAGTAAACATAATTTGCTGTGTCTTAATCGCGTTCTAATGTGCAAAAAATAACATTTAAATTACGCCCAGAAATAAAGAAATAGCATAACAAACTAATGCTATGTTTGTAACAACCTCAAAATTTATTTGGTTTGCAGAATTGGTACAATATGTGTTTACCTACGATAATGTAACTTCTTACTTTAATAGTAATAATATAGAATTTAGTTGTTTGAGAGTACCATCGAATTCTACAAAACAAGTTTTCTGCCCAGCATGCCTGGCTGATTCTTTGAGCCAATCATAACGTAAGGAGAATAATTTAAAAATGACAAGCTGCATGGATTCGCACGTTTAACGTTCAGTCAATATCTCAATTCGTAGTTAGCAGCCTTAATATAAGAAACCCTCCTAATAATAAGAAAAATAATTGGAAGGCTGATAGCAAACAATCTGTTAAATTAAACAATGCAACTTCTAACTGATCCTGTGTAGGATGTGGTGTTCCTCAGGGATCAGTACTTGGACCTCTACTTTTTTTCTATTTTCGTTAACGATTTACCTAGTATTTTGCAGTACGCGAACTATCATTTATATTCTGATGACTTCCAACTTTATCTCAGTGATGTACCAAGCGAACTAAATACAAGTATTGCAAAAATTAACGTAATCCTGGATAATGTAGTTATGTGGACAAAAAATAATAAACTGCAATGAAAATACGTGCCGTAGTAGAATCAAACGAACAAAAAAATTAATTTAATCGTACCTAATAAATCATATTACTGTAGACGGTCAAGAAATTGATAGAACACAGTTAGCTACAGATTTAGGAATGCAAATTAATGACAGTCTTACCTGGAATGGTCAAATAAATAAAATTTGCAGAATTGTGTTTGCGTCATTGCACTCGCTTAAGCGAATGTAAACTATTCTTCCCACTGCCAGAAAGAAACTTCTTGTACGGTCACTTTAATTTACCACATTGATTATTGCGATGTGGCTACAATGACCTCACTTGTGATTTGACTGCAAAACAGCAGCGCCTTCAAAATACGCGTGTACGGTATGTATACCATTTGAAATCCTCCGATAATATTAGCTCATAATATAAAAAACTAAAATGGCTCAATCTTGAAGATAGGGCAAAGTTGTGTTTACTTTTTCTTATAAAGATAACACTCACTTCGAGGTCTTCTAAATACCTAGTTGACATATTTCAACCCCTCAATTTCAATCATAGCCACCAAACACGTTCTTGTGAAAAGATACATCTTATTATACCTAATAATACATCTAAATTATTTTCCCAATCCTTTACAGTTTCTGGTAGCCGCTCTTCGAATGATCTGGCACTTAATTTCAAAACTGTTAAAAATTTTAAACCAAAGTTAACTATTTACCTGGACCAAACAAACATCTAAAGAAGTAGAAGTTATTTATTTGCTCTTGTCCATCGCTTGATTTTTTTTTGTTTCTCCCCTCGTTAATTTTATTTTATTCCACTTTTGTGATAAATTATTATCTTATGTGTTGTGATAGTAAGCATAGGTTTAAATAAATTTAATTTAATAATACTTTCTGTAACTTTTGCGAGTATAATGAAATGTATGAGTAATTCATAATGTAAATTCGTACTTCAATTAAAGTAACGTTGTACACGTGGTTAAGTGTAAGAAATGCGAAAGCCTTAACTTCGTTACAAGTAAGACATTATTTATTTATTATGTTTAAAGTGCCATCCAACAGTCTTGCGACCAATAACAGGATGACACTAAACAATTAACAGATACAAATACATAAAATAAATACAGAAACACAGGATAAACAACTAACAAAGGACATACAAATGAATACAGACATACAAAACAAAGTACTAGACACTTACAACACACACTGACAGGACAACATGCAGCAAAACATTTAAAAAGAAGACAGACAGAGCTGAGTCACACTTGATCAACCTTATTTAAAGTCCCAGAATAAAATTTTTCTATCCTTAAAAGGATCAAATTTACAAATATCATTAAAATTGAATATACGTCTGTTAATTAAGTTTTTATTTTTAGACAATGCGTAAAAAAGATTAAAGTTTATACTAATACGGTTAGGAACCTTTAATCCTGTATTGTTTATAATAGTTTGACAATCAAAATAATATAGAAAGGAGTTAATAAAAAATAGAGCATCATTAACTATCCTACGGGCATGTAAAGTGGTTGTATTAAAATCAGTAAGAATATCCACATAACTGAAAGGCATTAACGGTTGAGAGAATCTCATGTAAATAGTTTTAAATATTTTGTATTGTACTGACTTAATACGATTCGAGTCCGTGATGGTAATGCTATTCCAAATAACAGAGCAATATTCTAGCTTGGATCTAATCAAAGCATAGTAAAGGCTAATTAAGGAATCAGGAGAAGAAGCATTATAGGTCAGGAATTTTACTAACCCTAGAGTACGATGAGCATTGGAGATTAAATTATCAACATGTGAATGAAAATAAAGTTTACTATCTAATAATATTCCAAGATCGTGTACATTATCATTACGTTTAATTTTGCAATTATTTACCAAATAGTCAAACTTTATAGTGTTAGTTTTATGCGTAAATGTAATACAGATAGTTTTATCATAATTTAGATTCATACTATTATTCTTGCACCACTTACGGGCTAAGTCAATATCAGCTTGAAGTTTAATGCAATCGGTTATATTACTAATTTTAGCAAATATTTTCAGGTCATCAGCATATAATCAATTCTACCATACCTACTTTCTTAGCGCTCCTATAAGCACGAGTGGTAAATTTGCAAACTATTTTTTAGAGTGTGGTTTTGCAGGTAGCTTTCAAAGTATAGCTGCGCGATGCAGCAAACTAGTTTAGGGAGCGTTTTACGAGTGGCGCAGCAGGGAGGTTCGGGTGACGCTGTGCCCGACACGTGACTCTCACCAGCCCCTGAACGAGAGTATACGCTTCCCTCCGCTGCCATCCCTCCAGCGAGAAGTTTCATGTTTCCCCGCGCCGAGTAACACGCTACCCCCAACACGCATGGCATGCTCTCCGCCTGTGTATGCCTTGTTTCACTTATCTTCACAACAATTTGACGGTTCCGAAGGATTTTATTTTATCAGTTAGTAGTTAAGGGCGTTAAAATGGTGAAAAAAAAAATATTATTTTATATTTGTATATAATGTGGTTAGTTTTGTTGACAATAGCTCGGCCAGTTTTTCCATAATGGCATTTCAAAAGCCAAAATACGAATATTTTTACTTCATAGAAAACTAGAAAACTAATAAACATAACGAAATGGAAAAAGTCACATCAAAACTATATGTCACTATCTACGGCTTGAAGCACATAGAAACCCATTATAAAAATATTTGTATTTTAAGAAAAATTGCTAACAGTAGCAAAAACTTAAGCAAGTTTTGATTTTTTTTTCCAAAATACAAACTGTTATTGTAATGACTTTTTATATACTTCAATCTGTAGACCGTGGTATGTAGCTTTAATATTATTTTTTCATTTCATTATGTTTACTAGTTTTCAAGTTTTGTATTAAGTGAAAAGATGCCAAATTTTTAAATTGTAATGCCGTTATGGCAAAACTGGCTGAATTTTTTTTTTTTTTTTTCGTATGAGGAATTTGTACTTCCTAGCAACATTTATAGAGCAAACACTATTTCATACAAATATAAAATTGTAATTTTTCTGCACATGAACACCCTTAATGTAACGTAATTAGTAGAGACGGAAAAAATTCGCGGGTTCATTGACCTGTAGGCTAGTCTGCAAGCATATTTGTGAACTGAAGCAGACAGCAGATGACCATCAGCTGCTTGCTGTTAAGGGCTTGTTCCCGAGTTTTTTTCAGACTAGTGCCAATAACTCAAATATAAGTTATTTTAACCAAAGTTTTGAAAAAAAATTGAGTCAATGTGCAATCACACGATGCACAACACTGTGGACGCGTTTTTAAAAATAATGTACCATTTGCCAGCATAAAAAAAAATATTTTCCTTAATTTTTGCTTATTTTCACGACGAAAAACGTGGTACTTTGGGTAATGAAATATAAAAAATACCGTTCAGTATAATTGTACAAAAAAATTCAGCTACAAATTATAACACATAAGTGTCAAAACTGTGCAGCGAAATTTTGATATGAGTATTAGGTAGCAATAAAAAATATATTTTCGAAATCACTGCAAAACTCCGTAACAAGGCCTTAAAGTGATGTAGGTGTGTATTTGTTACATTCTTACTATTGGCTCAGAGACTTCCAGGAGGTGTCAAATACAACCAAGGCCGATTGCGAAAGGTACGCAAACTTACAGTTGCTGGAATTCTAGCTTGTGCTCAAATGAAAACGCGAATTATTTAGGTTTCTATTAATTATGAATTTACGTGTAAATTAAGGAGAAAGCACTTAGATCGAGAAACACAGCCTAAAACCTACAAGAATGAAAAACATACAACACGTAACCTAACATTATATGGCATATCCTCGTACAATCGGAGCATTGTATAGTTACGAGTTAATAGTTTCGAACTACTAATCACAACCACAAAAAATTAATACGGTGTTGAGTATGGTATATGTAACTAATTTTTAAATCAAGAGTGATATTCAAGAAATGTTCTATACAAAACAATAACAAAAAATATTTTTGTTATTGAACAAGGAATCACGGATGGTTACTAGCTATTTATCGGTATGCATGTAATCACACCAGAATTTTTTTTTTTAGTTTCATTATTGTGTTGCATGAATAATTCAAAATCACAGCAGTACGTTATTTAGGCATGCAGAATATTCGAGGAGCGTACACGTGAGACACATAATGTTACACAGTTAATTATAAAACCACGACAATGGCCAAATATTGGAAACTAGAAAAAAAATTAAGGGGATGAGTGACTGAATGCGAATTAGTTTACAGCCAAACAAAGGATATATTACAAATCCTGTATTTTGCACATTCTTAACTATTTAGGCACAAGCGGAGTGCAAGTTGGTAATTTTATGATATAATTCGCAGGATTGCTCTGAATCTTTTACGGTAGGTCTATAAGGTTAAAAGTTCTGTTTTGGTTTGTACTTATGGGTTAGCGAAATTCGTAAACTGAAGAAAAATTTTTTTCCCCAGGTTTAAAAGTTCAACGCTTTTGTGTGGCCAGCCTGATATTTTGTGTTCGAAGTACAACAAGCTGATCACAGGAAGATACATGAACTTGTTTTATGCGTTTGAGTTTCTTGCAAAGATTATATTTATAAAGTGTCAGAAGCAAACCATTCAGTCCTATTTTCTAGATTTTTATTACGTAGCACATAAACACAGATTTGCCTTCCTAATGTACTTTCTACAACTGTTTTTTTTTTAAGGAAGAGATTGATTACGCTATTTCTCTATTTTTCTTTTACACACTCGACACTCGATATTAATTAAGAGTAAAGAACTATGTTTCATACAAAGTCAACGTACGAATTGTATTAAGTCTACTTTTAAAATAATGTGTATGCCTCTGCTGATTTCTTTTCAATATGAGTCCCTTAGTGCATTCAAATTACTTTTAATTTGTTTCAGCACATAGGAAATAACTTGTTAACGTTTGTTAAAATGTTATTTTCTTTTGAATATTTGCTATCCTATCGAGTGGAATTTATTTCTAGTTAAAGTAGTTTATAAGTAGTTAAACATTGGTTTGCGATAACTGTCATTGTTAAACTCTAAACATTAGTTAATATGAGGATGTTTCATTTCCAGCTATGTATTTTATGCACTTTCGTATAAACAGAAACCGCTGTGCTGTAAACTTCAACGTCAAATATTGGCTTGAAAAATAAATTGCGTAAGACTGAGCTATATCTTCGGTAGAGTGACACCATCACTCCTTATCTGAAAGTCATATTTTTCGTTAGACGTTTTTCGGACCGTTATTGCTCATATTAGGTAAGTAACATTTACAGTATTCTTGTGCGTATGCTTTGATTACTAATCATTCACGTATCTCCATCACTTATAGCTGCAAGGCTGCTGATTATAACTCAGGGTAAACCTACCCTACTTCTTGATACTTAAGACTTCAAGTTTCAGTAACAGAAGTGTGATAAACATTTTAAATGTGATTCTACATGTGATAAATAGGTAACATATTGCAGGAACTACACATGCCTGCTCTCTGTTGGTAACCTAGTGAACTGTGTACACAGAACCTTCCCAATTATGTGAAACACGCAAAGTGGTTTATCACGACATTAAGGTTTATCAGGATATATTATTATTATTATTAGTATTAGTAGTAGCAGCAGTAGTAGTAGCAGTAGTAATCATTTTTGCCCTGAGGGACAGTGTTTAAACTTGAATGTCTCATGATAACTCAATTTTCACTTATTTCCCATCTTCCTCTTCTCCTCCCAAAATCTCTTCGTTCTTTGACTGTGCTCCTGTTCCCTTTGTCCTGTCCACATTTATCATGTTTTCTTCGGTTCATTTTCTTTAAATTTTGTGTTCATAATTTTGTTTCTGAATTTTTATTTCTCCAAACAATTTCCTGTTGATCAGCTTGCCTTAGCTCTTCCTCTATTTCATGAAACCAGTTGGTTTTCTTAATTGAGTTATTTACTACATCAAAGATCTTCTTTGTATGCCTGTTGTCGTTCAGTCTCTGTATGTACCCATAGAAAGTTACTTTATATATATATATATAAAATCACTATTTCTGACTGGATTCAGTTTCTTGGACGTACTCCATTGCAAATTGAATGACTGTCAAAGAAAATTAAACAAATAAAAGAAAACCATAATATAAGCAGAGTATGCTTTAGTCAGCAAGATACATACACAACAAGAAATTCCAAAATGGAATCGGGTCAAATAGAAACAAGGAACAAACCGATAATAAATGGAAATAATAACAAATAAAATAAAAAACCAAGTAACATACGACACGACGATGAGATGAAACAAAAAACACAGCAAAATATCAGACACGAACAGAAAAATAACAAAAAGATACAACAAATAAACGAGACAAAACGCAATAGATAACAGACATATACAGAAAAGACAAACGACACAACGAAGAGACGAAACAAGACACAGTAGTTTTCCAGATAGACAGGGTTAGGCCTACGACGTTTCGGGAACTGGAATCTGTTCCCGTCATCAGGTAGACACACAGGGTTCAGGAACACGAGTGCGACTGATTCCAGTTCCCGAAACGTCGTAACACTGTCTATCTGGAAAACTACTGTGTTTTGTTTCGTCTCTTCGTTGTGTCGTTTGTCTTTTCTGTATATGTCTGTTATCTGTTGCGTTTTGTCTCGTCTATTTGTTGTGTATTTTTGTTATTTTTCTGTTCGTGCCTGATATTTTGCAGTGTTTTTTTGTTTCATCTCATCGTTGTGTCGCATGTTATTTGGTTTTTTATTTTATTTGTTATTATTTTCATTTATTATCTGTTTGTTCCTTGTTTCTATTTGACCCGATTCCATTTTGGAATTTCTTGTTGTGTATGTATCTTGCTGACTAAAGCATACTCTGCTTATATTATGGTTTTCTTTTATTTGTTTAGTTTTCTTCGACAGTCATTCAATTTGCAATGGAGTACGTCCAAGAAACTGAAACCAGTCATGCATTCCCATTGCACAGTTCTTTCAAAGATCAATTCCTATTTCTTTTAATAAAAATATATGCGTCGTAGATAGCGATTACCGCAATAACGGAACATAGACGTTGAAGGGTATTAGTGAATGGAATACAGAAAACTGTTAAACTGCGCATGTGGCCTGGTAGGGTGGACGCTTTTGTTACCTGCTTGAAGTTATGTGTCCTGACAAAACAATTGGTGGTTGCAACTGCATTCATGACACAAACGTGAGGGTGTTGAGAAGTTTATTCACACCATGAGAATGTCAGCCACAACAACACGTATGAAACTTAAGGCTTATCTTTACGTCTTGAGGTAATTGTATTACTGATTAGACGTATCAGTAATTGTTTAGAGTTAAACTTCATTCTGTAACGAAACATTTCGTTCTTGTGACAAAAATATTTTCTAGTTATTTTACAACCACTACGAGAAAATAATTTCAAATTGTATTCCATGTACGTAAGAACATTACTAGTATACAACTGTTTAGGAAAAAAGAACCACATTAATTATACAACTTTAATTTTTGCTGTAACTGTAGAGAAGTAAAATCGTGGGATCTTAATTTAAACTAATTAATGTATACATTTAAACACACTATGCAACTTAAAATATGTAAGCAAATTATATTTGCCCTATAACACAACTTCAAAAATAAAATACGTACTATGAACTACAGTCATTTGGTGTATCTTTGTACGGAGCAGGCAAATTTTGTACCACCAAGCTAGTTTATTTTCAAATAAAAGATGAAAGATTTTATGAATACTGTTATGTTCTTAATGGATGAATACATTTGTTTATAATGAAGAAGTTTAAATGGTTTAAGGCAACAAAGTCATTAAAAAAAAAGAAAATGTCTGATACAATGTTAACCTGAAATTATGAGAAGTTACCCCAAATGACTGTAATGTCGCTGACCCAAGAAACGTGCCCCTTTTTACCGTTGGGCAAGGGCTAGCAGGTTTTGTCATCCCCCAATGTAAAAATGTGTATAAATACAACTTGGTGAAGTACGAATGTGATAGGGGCGCGCCCACGTGACCGAGCGTGAGTCGTTTATTTACGTAGTCTCGGCCGAGTAAAGGCTGAGCCTTGTCCCAAGGCCCGGCAATTAAATCCAGCCTGAGTCCTATTACTTATTCATTCACAGCCGGCCAGCGGGGTTGCGGTGGGGCGGCTTAGATCCCGCGCGTGACCCCTTGCCCTTACCGCTCCTAATTACTTCCGTCCAGCTCAGGGACTTTTCTCTTTCTGGACACGTGCGCGTACGCTTGCTCTCCCATCGCATGTGCAGATACACCGCCCACGCGATTATTGCTCTGACGCCTTCAGGACCTGTCAGTGTTGCCAACTTTGTCGTTTTCTTACTAATTGTGCTTGTTTTGTGTAACACTACACCGTAACTAATTATTTGTTTATTTAGCACACAGATGTCCTGTAGGTGTGATAAGAAGGTAGGTTTAAAATTAATTCCCATGCATCAATTGGAAGAGTTTATGTGTGTATATATGCATATACATATATATATTTTTTATTTTTTTTCGGAAACTCTCTAATGTATACTGAAGATACCAGTTCTGTATAGTAACATTAATGGTAATATGTTCTGTTGGCAAGTTTAAGCATGGGATGTATCCCACAGAGTTTTTTTAAATTCACAATAATAAACACAATTTATTTGGTGTTCTAATGGCGGCTTTCAAGTAATGTGGTTGTGTTGTGTGTGTGAATATATTTACATAGGATGTTTGTTAACCACTTGTGTTACAAAATTTGGAAGGTGACGCAGCTATGTATGATGTGGCTATATTCCAGAACCTTTAAATACAAACTGAAACCTTAGATCTTATTCCAATATGCGTAACTCGATTAAGTGCAGTATATTAAAGCAGTAACTTTTATAGTAGTACTACGGTTAATTCTACTACAGGTTAGAAAGATAAATGTTATAAGTTTGGCACAGGGAAAATTTCTGCCACTTGAGCGCTGGTATCGCTAGTGCACCAAACTGACCAATCACAGAGCTTTCCTGAATTTAAAGTTACATTAAGTTTGTAATTTAAAACGCGAAATCGGTATCTTTTCACTTTAAAATTAAATTAAATTACTGATATAATTTCGAAGTTTATTTATATTTAATTTTACTATGGTTTCGTATTTTTCTGGTCACTTAGCGACTGAAGCGAAACTAGTGGCAGAAATTTTCCCTGTGCCAAGCTTTCCATAAGAAAACGTATTTTCTTTCTAACCTGTAGTAGAATTAACCTTAGTAGTACTTATGGGCGTTAAAGAGACGGATCGTCATATCAGTTACTCAGGATCCCTGTCATATCTCTCACTCCCTGACTTTCTCGTCGCGTGTAATGTGACAGTTTTAAGGCCTCGCTCTTTAGTTTTACAGTGGTTTCAAAAATATTTTTAACGCAAATTAATATACACATCAAAACTTAATTCTTACTGTTTTAGCACTTATATATCATGGTTTTTAACGGAATGTTTCTGTTGCAATACACGAAACGGATTTTTAGATTTTTGCCATTGACATATTAGATATTTTGTCCTAAAAATAATACAAAATGAAGCAAAATAATGTTGTGCTAGCAAACGGTACACTATTTCAAAAATCGGTATCGAGTGACTGTACACAGTCTCAAATTCAAAGTATTCGGTTAAAAATTATTCAAGTTATTTGCAACTGTTTTAAATCAATGAAAGACCATGGCCTTAAATGCTGACAACTGTCAACATCTCGTGACTGCACGTGGAATGTTAGATAGCCTACTCAGTTACGCACACTTCACCCGATACAAGTCTATTCGAAAACTGCTCAGCGTACGAGAGTGTAGTCTGCTTAGGAATACCATTCAAAGTATCTTACACACTCGTAAAACATTTCAGGGGGTCTATTCTCTAACTTTAGCTCTGGTAAAGATCGTCACTTGCGACTGTGTTTTTCGTGAATGACAGCGATAAAGATAGTCTCTCGTGACTGTCTTTATACACTTATCTATAACATCTCTTTTACCAGAATCTCAATATACTCGGCAACACTGTAGAATTTGTTCTGATTTTCATACCTTACAAAATTACATTTTCTCACTTTTCACAGCGTGTTTTGAATTAATAGTTACCTAAGTTTAGTTATGATGGAAGAACCCCATTTGTTACTCTTTAGAATTCGGATTTTAAAAGTTTCATAGAGCTACGATTTTGTCGTGAAAAATTGTTGTCCTACTTTGTTCCAGTGTCTCTCGTGCACATCGGCAGCTCTGCTTCATAGTTATTGGCAGCGTGTCTTTGTTCAGGCACGTTTCTCATTTGACTGCCCCAATCAGAATAAGATTGTTGTGGCTCCGTAAGTCTATAATTTTGCCAAGGCAAGTGAAAGTAAACTCATCCAATCATAGATGATGTAGCAGAGCTGCAACTGTGCACATAACGCATTGAAACCAAAAGTTGCAAAAAATTTTTCGCCATAAAATCGTGGCTCTAGTGTAACATCAACTCGCCTCTCCTAGAAAGTTAGTATACTGGTATTTTGTTATTATCGGCGGCCAGGAGATAGCAGCATGCATGTTGTATTGAATCTATCATTTGTGTCAGAGGTCAAAGCTAATGTACACATACCTATACTTTACGAAACGTATTAGATTATTTAATGGAAAATAAAATTACGTATTTCTGTCTACTTCCAAACGACATTTCAATCGGATTGGTCCTCCAACTAGGATGTTTGTACAACACAAATTGTATATGTAGGACATTTGCATGAACTTCGTCTCGTAACAACACCGTAGAACCCGATATTTATATTAAGAATGTCACGAGACTTGTGAAGCACAGCGACAGTTTTAGTTACAGAAAACCAATTCTCGTCATGAAGATAGCTACCCAGAATCCGTCTTTGTATAAAAACCGTATACGAGACTGAAAAAGTTACAGGATAGGCCCCAAGTCCTCTTATTTCTAAAGTTTATTTTCACATTAACGAAAAGTGGTATTTTTGCGGCTCTTTTTATGTATACAAATTCTAACCAAGAATATTTTTAATCGTGCAAGCGACTACAGTAGGACAACTTTACATCGTAAAACGAATCTCTCAAAGAGGCGAGTTATTGGCGAGAAGACTACTCGCCAGTTCATTGATTTGCACCTAGAGGATAGTGGGAGACGTGATGAGGGTAAACGGTCGTAGAAGTACAGGTCGGGACACTCGCCTACCTGCCAGTGTATTTTGCTTGAACCCTTGTTGTTTGGCTGCAGTTCACCAAGTTACCGAGTGTTGTGCGTCTTTGGCGCTGCGATCAAGGCGGTCGGGCTCAACCTCCGCCCCTTTTTTTTCCGTTGTTAACATTATAAAGGAAATAAAGATTACTAGAACCAAGCTTCAGGATTATGAGAGACGAAGGTATTTCATAAATTGATAAAAAAATACGTTTTGATAAATTGTTTATCTAAATAATGTAAACTAAACACTGGAAAAAAAGTGGGAGGGAAGTGGGCGGAGTTTAAACCCGACCGCTCTGATTGCAGCGCCAAAGATACACAACACTTTCGGTAACTTGGTGAACTGCAGCCAAACTACAAGGGGATCAAGTTTCCAGGCGAGTGTCCAGACCTGTTCTTCTACTGTCGTGTGCGGGTGTGAGACGTCATTACCAGGTCTCGGACGCACAAAATATGTCCACACAGGCTGCAAAGAATTGGTTCACAAAGCAACGTAAGAGTACATACACTCTTACCCTACTGCAGTCACACATGGGTGTGATACAAACTCTGTCAAACCGGGCTGCCAGTTCACGTGAGCAGCGTGCAGAAGTACACGTGCACCATGACCTTCAATACTTCCTAGACTGGGACAGGACAAGTCTTGCTGCAATGGCATGTTACTGAAACTTCCGCCACACCGCGCCACCGTCACCTTTTTTGGAGTGGCAATTACATCATATCAGCAACGTTAGCACCGCCACATGAACTTTGCAAAAATTAGGACAATGGAAACCAACATCTGTGCAGGTCGTGATTAAAAAAAGGAGTCACCCGTCGGTGCTATATTATACGTATATTTAGGAATCAAAATTCTCATTTAGATCGGAAATTATGTTTTTCGAGTACGGCAGCGGCAAAATCGTTCCAACAGCTACTCTTAAACTTCGTTTGCATTAAGATAATTACAATGTTAATTGCCGTATACTTCGGTATGAGGGTTAGGTATCGAGTCAGCAGACTGTATTAGTTCACATAATTTTTATTTAAATCAAATATTTCTGAAATTCTTAATGCTTCGAGTATCCGACGTAACTTATTTAACATAGTTTTGTATGTTTTAAAATTGAAAGTTTAATACAATTAATGTTAAGTTCAAGATAATCGTTAAATACCCATCTAGTATTCAGCATCACGCTGGTTTAAGACACGAGATTCTTAGGTCCGAATAGGCGTAAATTTGTTTTCGTCTTTATTCGGTACTACAACTTGTCTACTAAGAATTACCTCAAATATATTTCGGTCACACGGGTTTGATTGTAATTGAAATGTGCTGGGAAAGGGGGGAATTTGTTAACGCGCTTGAAGCAGTATCGAGCAACTGAAGGATTTGCTTTCACACCTGGGTCAGGAATAAGCTTGGGGAGAGACATTGTGTGTGCGTGGATAACTTACGTATTTTTATCACTGGTACGTGTTATATATAACACGTAACAGTATATCCAAGAACTCAACACAAAATAATATGGCAAGATAAAAAAAGTTACATACACACTTCAGTCAGATATCTGGGCGGGATCCTCGGACCCACAGGAGGAGAAAAGATGACACAGAAGACTCGACTAAAGAAAATGAAGAGAGCATACGGTAAGACAAGCGACATCTACAACAATAGATGCATGTCCATAAACACAAAGTTGAGACACTACAGCACAGTGATAAAACCAGAAACACTGTATGCAAGCGAGGCACTAACACTCCGTTCGAAATTTGACATGGAAAACATTAAGAAGAACGCAAAATGACAAGAAAAATTCTTGGTCCGAAACTAACAGAAGAGGGTTACAGATTACTGTCTAGAAAAACCACGCAGGCAATGTCCAATCTAGCAGCGGACATCAGAAGAAGATCCTGACATACATACAATCAGTCAGATCAACAACACCATGAATCACACAAGTCAAAATTGACACAGAGAAGGCGCAAATAAATTCAACAGAAATTGAAGATTAAATTTTATATATATATATGTATAAATAACTGGAAGGTGATGCCAGAAAACGAAGTTCCAAAGAAACCTGAGAAAACATTAACTGAAGAAAGAAAGAGAGTCCATGGAGAAAAAACGAGAGCTGCTTGGAAGATCACGAAGAATGCGAAAATGAGTGTGAATGCTTTGCGTGGTCCTACAAGGTCTAGTCGCACATAATAATAATAATAATAATAATAATAATAATAATAATAATATGTACTATATTATTAATGATGCCAATTTAAATAACCACGTGAAAAATTCCTACTAAAAAAATATATTAAATAGAACGTTGCTGACCTTATTGGGATGAAAAAAGGGCTACAGGATATTATAATATTAAAGTTTAGGTATTAGAGCTAAGTCTAAAGTGTTTTGCAGTCCGCTGTAATACGTGTTTCCTGCCTTCGTGAACGTTTCTGTTCTTGATCCTACGACATATAATGTGTTATGTGGCATGAAGCGAATTTTAAGTTCTAAAAGTTGTTATAAATCTATGATAAGTTATTCTTGACGTGTTTGCTCTGCTCTTTTTTTCTTCATAAAACACCAATGAAATGTACACAACAAAATGCCTTGTATGCAAAATGACATATCTGGAACCATAAAAAATACACACATAATAATCTCTAATCATGTTGGGAACTGGGCTATTGGTTTACTATATCTGAAAGAAATTGCTAACATCTTCCAAATCCTTCTTCGCGTTGCTGAGACCTAATTATAAGTTTTTCACCTAAATGAAAACTTAAAAAACTATATACATAAAAGAAAAATGAGGAAACATAGAATCGTGTATTTACTTAGTATATCTTGTACCACACTATAATTTATGCACCTTAATATTACAACTTAGCAGCTGAAACTGTTAGTTGCTTTGTGGAAATGTCCACGAATATCCACAAACATTTACCAAAAGTGTGTGTGTATATAGGTGTGTTAGTGTGTGTGTGTGTGTGTAACAGCTTATTTACAAATAATATGTCACCATATTAGGACCAATATTTTTAGCTTAATAAATTAAATAGCGTGTATATAACATCGTCAAAGTAATTTTTGCTGTTTACTTTAGAAAGGATGTTTTACTTGTTCGAACTACTGTATAATTGTTTTGTGGACGCCAGTAAATTGATCCCCAGCAGTGTGTAGTCCAGAACACACATAATAACTTGCAGGGGATCTAAAAGGGATGAGCTCACTTCCACATGGTTGTAGCAACTGGGATAGAGGGAAAGTACCAGATCTTATTTCAGGTAAGTATACTTTTGCATTTACAAGTCAATGCTACGATAGTTCCTAAATGAAGAATGTTGCCGCTTCCTTCTTCATTTCTTTTATATATTTTCTACTGTAAAAGTTCTTACGAAGTCACTGCCGAAGATATATTAATCCCAATCCAATATTGAATTAAGTAAAATTTTAATATTTTTAATGTAAGGAAGTCTATATAGCAAATTAGAATTGGAAAATGCATTCTTGCTCTTCGGAAACTCGCTTTGCAATGTCTTGTCTGCCTTAAATCTTCCTACCGAGCAAAGTTAGTATTTCTTGTGGTAGTGTAGTCCATGCTCTTTTCTTATTTTTGCTTAAATGTGATGTGAAACGTGAACACTCTGTTTAATACATTCATACATACATATATACATACACACATATATATAATATATTATATATATATATATATATATATATATATATATATATATATATATATATATATATACATAAATTTTTTGAATGTATGTGCTTGATGCGATGCGATTCGACACTTTTGATTATAAAACGAAGCAAAGATATTCAGTCCAACACGGTTGCATTTCACCTTGCATTCGGATTGACATTATTTAATTCCATGCTCGGTATATATATTTTTTTTTTGTTTAACTTTGATGGAAACATTTCCTGAACGATTTTTAACTGACGACATGGAAAAATATTCAAGACTCAGTGCGATCATATAATGTGCATGTTGGGTTTTTAAAAATAATCCATAATTCGCCAACAAAGATACATTATTTTGATTGATTTTGGCTTACTTTCAACACAAAATCTTTCATACTTTTAGTGCAGAAATTTGAAGGACTGTGGTGTTAATTGTAACTAAAAAAAAATTCAGGGTACAATAAAGATGTATTTCAATAAAATCATTTTTTTCCGTATTTAAGTTAGGTAGCGTAAAAACAATACTATAGAAATCACTGTAAAACTGCTGCCGTGGCTGGCGCAGTCTCTAGCACACTCGCCTCCCATCGAGGCGATCTGGGTTTGATCCCCGGCGGCTTCGGCCCCCTGATTTTCGAATGCGGGAATCATTCCGGATGATGCTGATGGTCGGCGGGATTTCTGGGGATCTCACGTTTCCCCCGCCCCAATCGTTCTGCCGTTTGTCAATGTAGAGCCTCATTTCGTGTCGTCCTGAGGAGCAAGAAGTTACCTACGAAGTCTGTATCCGCCATGCGATACCCGAGCGCTCGGATATCACCCGAATACGATATTTGTTTATTGTGGATCTACCAGACTTAACCTTAAGGGCGCCGTCTACCCGCGCGTGAGAGGCTCAAAAGAGTTGGAGCAGTAAGGTCGACCTTGAAGAGCACATCAAATGCCGCGTCGCCTCAACGAGCCAAGCGCTGAACTAGCGCGCTAGGTTCCCGCCGAACCATTTTTACCATGGGAATTTCAGCGACAACACTGTATTTTCGTTGTACGCTATAAAAGATAAAGCTACACTCTACAGGCCTATTTTATTCAGAGGCTTCCGAAAATGAAACCTCTTACATAAAAATCGCCGTGAAAAGTCCCAATTCAGTCATTTTCGCACCCCAAAAAAATACTTGTTAGAAACGAAAGTAGTGTGTGGCAAATAAATAGGCCTGTGTAAGGGGCCTTAAATTCTTTTCGTAGCCTAACCGCGTGACGACACGTGGAATGGTTCCCGAATAAAATCAGGATTATTGAAGGTCTGCACGTCTATTCACGATCGTAGTAGACGTCGCCCTTATGAATTAGTGGACCTGGTGCGGCCAACGTGTTGTAGCGTGGTAGGAAAGTATTGTTTTCATACATAACTATTAAAAATTTTTCCAATGCGTTCATCTACGAAAAGAAGGCTCACTTCAAACCGTGTCCTTATTAGTTATAAAAATACCGTCCGCTAGTTAAAAACATGATTACCAAGGTCCTGAAAAGTGTTAAAAATTACTTTTTTCACGTTGCTGTAGCTAAGAAAATGTCAACCGAAATCGTAAAATAAAATCATAGAAACCTGCATTGAACTTTAACCACATGCTTTCCACAAATGAAGCAACAGGTTCATCGCTGGAAAGTCCATTAAAAAACACATTCTACGTAAACACTGCACGTTAGTTAAGTCCTTCGCGCCTAGAGGCGATGAGGTGTTTAATGGACATGTTAATTTTGACTTATTGCCTTCCCCGTTCCCGTGCCTCAAACGTAGAACAATAGCTTTTGTCCATAACTCTTAAGGGGTAAGTGTTAGACTTTTTTTTTCGAGTAAAAATACTTATTCAAGTTGTATTATCAGAATTGTTTTTCTCTTCGGCAATACATAGTGTATACTCTTGGTAAACTGCTCGGCATAAATAATAAAGGAATCGTTCATTAATTTGTCATGCAGAATTATAGCAAGCGAATGATAGGTTAACTTTCAAAAATGATTACAAGTACAATGCAAGGTGAACACTATTATAATCTCCAAAATTCATCAAAAATATATCGTATGCCTCAACATTGCTGCATTTACCAGAATTATTTTAAAGCAGAAGTAACTACAGAAAATGGATAAATAAAATTAAGCATCTGGCTCTTCCCCTGAAGATATAGCACGTGTCAAACTTTACAGAAGTTGAAGAATAAAACAGAGTAAAGTACACATCTCAACCCGCAGATAACTCTTAGGCGACTTCGGCCACGGGGGTCGTCGCCTCGGGAATGAAAACGAGGCCGGACTTTTTTTTCTCACTCGACACGTTTCCCAAGGGTAAAGGAGGTTGGTGTAGGAAAGGGGTGGGGGTAACGGCGTTTGAAATATTCTTTTCCCGGGGGCAACGTTGTTGGCACTCCTTTCCCTTTCGCGAGACCCTGTCTTCCTTCCCGCTTCCTTTCAACCCCCTCCCGCCGCCATCCCAAAACCCACCCCCTCCGTCTTGTTTGCGCAGCGGAAAGAGTGTTAATTATGTAGCCACCATTACCGCCGAGACGGAATTGCCCTCGTTAGGGACCTCCGCCGCGCGCCTACCGTGCCAGCGACTAATGACTAAACGACACACATACATACATACATAGAGCCAGTCAGTAGGGGTAGGAAGTGTAGGGGTGGCCCTTAGCGCCAGCAGGACAATCGAGCCTTGATTGGAGCCGCAGATGGCGTACTGTTCACCAGAGAAGGGTGAGGGATTTAGAGACATTACCTCCAACTGTTCTGGTTGGAGTGTGTATGCCCCTTCGTGATTGCTACTCTTCGTAAGGGCGGGGCACCGGTGGACAGGACCTACCCCTGCCCATGCAAACAGGAAATCGTATAACTCACGTGATTAATGCACGTCTGCTAATACGTCACATACACCGCCGTCTAAATTAATCGGCTTACTTGTTGCAAAAAAAAATATCATTTGTTACCCGAGCAGCAGATTTATGGGACATCCACGACAGGGAAATGATTCTCGCTTTTTTTTTTCCCTCTTTTAGTACGCGTATCGAATAGCAATTAGGCGTGAAAATGTATCGCGCGCGAGCAACGCTGAAATTAAAATCTAATTTGGTTTGAAAAATTATTATCGGAACAGGTTCACGTGTTGATTGCGTCCGAATGTTGTTAAAACACTTTCGGCACGCGGGATCGTGCTGGGGCACGAACATCCGCGTTCCCCAGATGTTGATCGATTGTTGCGATATTTCACCGCAGGTGTGTACGTCGATATTGAGGTCACGCTACAGGTGAAATAATCACAACATCCCCAAAATCAATATCTGATTAAAGTTTTGTGTGTACACAGTACAATCCAATCTTTCACAGGAAAGGAAAAAAATTGATGTTGTTAAGCTGGCCATAAATCAGCCTTACTCTACTGTTAGAAATAAAATACTTGCATATTTACGTATTTACTTTTTTTAAGTTTTCTTCCGGTGTAATTTCATTTTCAATTTAGACCTTGAGCCTGTATTCAAAATACTACATGGTGAGTATTAATACTAAACTACCTTACGGCAAAAGTAATTTCTTCCGTTGGTACTAATGAGTATTTTAAGTATGGCAAAGATTCTTTGCAGTGGTTTAAAATAATTGAACAAATCTTATTGCTGCTTCAAATTTAATACTGTGGCAACAAAAGCTATTTCTTATGTAGTAATACTTCCTACAATTACGCACAACCAAGCCTATAATAAAAGACTAGTACTTACGAAACAGAATTGCAATCTTTAAACACATCCAGTAACACTGCTCAAGTAAAATTCACAGATATAAACATTACTGATCACGGAAATGTAGATTCGTTTGCACAGGGCTCACACTTAAAATTATGTATTAGTTTCTATGTACTTAAACCTTAATAACAAAGTTTTGCAAATTAAATTAACATTATAGAAGTAATCACTTCATGCATTTTATTAATTTGAGACAATGAGATATAAGAAATATATGTGACACTGATACTTTTGTCTGTATATCGTCTGCACTCGCAGAACACTAAATTATATGGCCAATGATTTTTGATGAAAAGATTTCTGCCCTACTTTGTTTCAATGCCTGATGTGCACATCTGCAGGTCTTCTTCACGGTTACTGGCAGAATGTATTATTGCACAGACGTGACTCATTTGACTGTGCCAACAGGAACAAGGTTTACTGCGACACCACACGTATGTTACTTGCGGGTAGAACCCTCAACGTTGAGAGTTAAAAACAGCCAATCACTGACCACGAAGCAGGGTAGCATATGTGCGCATAAGGCATTTAACAAATTGTTGCAGAATTATTTTCACCAAAAATCGTGGGCTCTAGTCACTACACATCTGCGATTTGCGGGTAGACCCACAGAACTCACGAGATTTAAAATATCAAATCATTGACTAAGAAGTATAGTTGCAGATGTACACGTAAGGCAATAAAACAAAATGGGGTAAAAATCTTTTCATCAAAAATCATTAGATTTAATAAATTATCAGGCAGGTTTTATGACATCCTTGTGTCGTCTATGGCTACAGACCCATACATTTCGCGAGTTCGACTACCTATCGGCTATACTCCACACTCCTGTATCTACTTTATTTGTAGGTAGCCTACTTGATCATTGGCTGACTGCTCCATTGTGTTTCACGTTGTATGTACGGTATGTAAAAGTATTTACATGCTAGTTTACTGTTGGATAAAAACCCTCAAGGTCATGTTCAATAGATGTAGACCAAATGAGGAGCAAACTTTCAAAATCAGACATGTCCACCTTATCTAGCTGTAGAAAATAGTGAATAAACATTATATTTTATAGCACTAACTGAGAATAAACGTACCCATTTTAATAAGACATGTTTTTTTTATTTTTTTTATTTATTTATTTTTTTTTTCGTCTGAGTTCACACTCGTATGTAACGCATCGTATTTATTTATAAAGGGCATTTTACTAATTTTCTGGATTTTGGACATTGCTGGTTTTGAATGTTTGCTCCTCAAATAGTGAAAGCAACGCGCATGTACAGGAGACTGATTTCTAACTACTTCTTAAGCGGATTTCCAAAATTCCCGAGTTTCTAGCAATGGCCAGAGTCACAACTTTGTGGCGAAAATATTTTTGTAACATTTGTTTTCAGTGCGTTTTTTGCACATGTGCACCTCTGATTCCTGGTCACTGATTGGATAGTTTACCTCTCGCTATCCTTGGGGATCTGTTAGCAAATAACACAGGTACAGTTTTTTAAAGAGCCTACTTATGGAAGGAGCAGTCAAAATAGAGGTGTGGCTGAACAAAGGACACGCTACCCATAACCACTAATCATAGTTACCGCTGGGCACGTTTGGTATTGGAACAAAATTCTGCAAAAATAAAATCGTGTATCCATGATTAGAGACAGAAAGTTTTGACGAAAATACTTTTGCACCACTTTGTTTCATTGTTTTACGTGCACACCTGCAACTCTGCTTCACGGTCAGTGATTGTATGTTTAAACTTTTAGAGTCCTGGGCTTCAAGCCGCATATCACAGACCTACGGTATTGCAGTTGAAGAGCCTCCCTATCAGCGCTTGAAATGCGTTACAGCAAGTTGCGTCCTTCCTTCCGCTGGCTAAATCATTAAACGCACGTTATATTTGTATATCTATGAAAAGAGCACACACTTCAAACTGTGTTGCTATAGTTTGTGACGGCCCTATTTTATTGATACGTTTATATATGTGTGAGTGACCCGCGTTTGGTTATGATAAGAGGTGTCGATGCTCTGTCTCTTACGTGATTAATGTTGGATGATTGGGTTCGTATTAAGTAATATTGTAGTATGACCGGCTAGCTCTATTTGAAATAGGTAAAATAACAAAGAAGTTTCTTTTAAAATCGGCCTAAGGGACTCACGCACTGCGGGTTGCGTCACGAGAGGTAGATACTTATAGTTTCTTTCGACGAAAAGAATAGGCGCTTCCTCCGGCGGCTTTTGATCGGTCACGACGTTAATTATGTTGTAGGTACCGGCCGCGATCACCCGAAAAGTCCACCCACCGGTGACCCCGAGCTCGCTGTCCACCGTCCTTACAAACCCGACAACGAATATCCCGACACCTGTCCTCCCGAGCTCACACACTCCCGGCTCGTCTTAAGACTTCATTCTTAGTGCCCCGCGTCTCGCAAGTTTGCTCTCCTGGGTGGCGTCCCCTTCCCGCCCCACCGGACTCACGGGGGTGGGTAGGTTCCCCCGACCAATCAGAGTGAAGACCTGGCCCGAACATTGCGTGAGTCCCTTGTGGAAGCTCCGTATTTATTTAAAATCAAATTAAACATTGGCACATTCTCACAGCAATTACAAATAAAACACTTAGCCTAATTACTACTTGCTACCTTCAATTAATATAATTCTAGTTCAAATTACGTACGTTACACGGTGTCTGTTGGGGGAGGGGGAAAGAAGAAGAAATATGTAGGCGAGAGAGAGAGAGAGGATTGTATGGCAAGGGGACAGGGGGAGGTAGGGCGCCCCCCTTCTCGCACAGCATGTGGTAAGGCCCACGCATCAACTGCTCTATTGTCGCCAGACCAGCTGGCAACTATCCCTCTTAAAAACTATAATCATTATACATAAAATTATCTTAATGTTACTAGCATATTCGAGTCTGTGACATTCCACAGGTTAAAACGATACCAGACACGATACATCTGTGATAATATTAGTAATATTCATATTTTATAGTGTTTTTATACTGGCCTATCATAGGATCCCACAGACCCCTCACAATCAATACTGAAGTTAAAATGGATGGCAATATGTTACATATGACAATAAAGGCCCCTTCATTTCAATCAATCATCATAATTAACCTAAACTACATTAATTTATATATATATGTATATATATATATAATTATAAAAGTATCAATAAAATAGGGCCGTCACAAGTTCCAAGAATTCGGCACGTTTTCAATCCCCTCAAAATGGCAAAAAAAAAAAACATGTTCTTCAGCCTGCCGTATATACGTTAAAGTAACAACCGGATTCGAAAAACACAACAATAGAAACAAGCCCTAGACTTTGAACTATTTTGCACATAAATAAAATAACATGGGCACCGCTTATTAAAGTCCTATAGGAAAAATTCTAATAGTAAAGCACTCCGCGCCAACTGAGTGGCTTGCACGGGGAGGAAATAATGCGTTTCATACGTCGGTCAACGGCAATCTTACTGCCCTTGCATCACACACACTAACGCAACCTATCTAGGGAGGCCCATTAACCTCGTTCTGATAGGCACAGTCAAATGAGCGAGCTTCTGCACGAAAACGCATTTTGACAATAATCATAAGTAAAGCTGAGGATGTGCGCGTAGGATTTTGCTACGAAGTGGTGCAGAAATATTTTCGCGAAAACTTCCGGTCACAACCAATGATCCTGTAAGTTCGGTTATTAAAAAAAACTGTTCTTCAAATTAAATGGTCTGTATTTTCGTTTCGCGAATAATGCTGATATTTTCGCAGGTACAGTAGTACGTAAATGTAGTATTTGTCACTATGAGGGGTTCCAAAATACGTTTCTAAAAGGAGTGTATAGTACAAAGTATGTGAAAATTTTCACGTAAAAATAAATACTCGAGACAATATACATCATTCCTGCATCATGTCGAGAACTTCTGTTTACACCGAAATGTTAACTATTTCAAAAACAATTAAACTAAATATACCTTTCATCTCTTTTTCTTATCGTGCAGGGAGACTACAGCTGTGAAACATTCTGAAGGACATGGTTCGATTACCATCCAAACAAATCGAATTACTGTTTTCCATGGTTTTCCGAAACTACTCCAGATGAATGCTGAGATGGCGTCTTAAAACTGGCCACAAGTACATCTACCCTTTTTTTCTTATTTTGTGAGATACTGTAAAGTAATAGACGTAGCTCGTCGTGAGCAACAAACAACAAAATATTGAGCTGTGGGTAGTTTTGCCTTGGTCCATGCGGAAACATTAAAAATTAGTTCAACTTTTATTCGGTGCAGGCAGTGCGGATAACGACAAGCTGCCTGAAACGTTCTGGATGGCTGTTTTTATTCACCGCTATGTATACGTATATTAACAAATAGCGAAATGAACTAATTTTCCTAGAGGAATATAATAACTAGAGAATTTATTCTGTAACTGCAGATCCGGTAAAGATCGTCAGGTGTGTCCGTCTTCCGAGAGTGACAGCGCAGCAGATAGTCCATTTACTCGTGGATATCTTTACAGTATATCGTATTAACACTTCCCCTTACTAGAGTCTCAAAATTCTTGGCAACACTGTGGGCTGTGCTCCGAAAACCTTCAGACATCTTATTTAATTATATATTCTCACATTTTACAGAGTATTTCATGTACTACTTACCTCGATTTTGTTAAAAATAATAATTCATCACAATTGTTCCTGTATAGATTTCCGATTGAAAATTTTACTGATAACAGCAATTTTATCCTTATATTTAATCATTAGTCTCTAGTAGGAAGTTAAGTGTGCTGCACTGACGAGACACACACGCAGTAGTAAGTTTAAATCGACTAAAGGTTAGATAGATCATAGATAAAATTTTGGTACAAGGAAAATTTCTGTCGCTTGAGCTCTGTAAACTGACCAATAATAGAACTATCGTGAGAATTTGAGAGCCAAAAATAATTTTTTTTTTACTCAAAAATTAAATTTAATGACTTCTCTTTTTACGAAGCCTTGTTGAAATTAATCTTACAACGGCTTCGTGTTTTATTAGACCGTTAGCGATAACAGCTCAACTAGCGGCAGAAAATTTCTCAGTGTCATACTCTTCCATAAGAAATAATGTTATGTACACAGAGCTATACAAATTACGTATAACAAATTTTTCTTCTCAGCCACATTTCATTCGGTTTTGTTTCCCTACGGGAATGGTCGTAGAACGTAGCTGATGTGCCTTCGTTCGTAACAACACACTGGGACCCGACATGTGTATGATTGTGTCTACACGTATACAGAGTAGTGAGTCTTTTGACGTTAGACTTTTGAAAGTCAGCCACGGCGTCATTGAAAACTTCAGAATATGTAACCTTGTCGTAAATATATAAATCGTTACGCATTAGACCTGTCTTTGTATTAAGATTGCATAACAGACTGAAAATGTTACAGAATAGACCCCCTGGGCTTCAAAAGTGTTCATTTGACCGTGAATATAGTATGTCACAGATTCTGCACCAGAACACTTGTAAAAACGTGTTTTAATAGCGGTCCTAATTATTATGCCGTGTTCGTTTACGTCAGGGCGCTACGTCGCCGAGCAGTCAGTCACGAGATGACAAGCGACCGGAATAGGTGCGTTGTTCTTGCCGCTACACGAGGTGTATCCGTGTTAACCCCGCGCGGGCGGTTAAAATATAAATGAGCTCACCCCTCATCAACCCTTACAACACGGGTCGATACGTCTTCAGGAAGCACAATTATGGCCGGTCGCAGTTTTTTTTTTTTTTTTCTGATTCGTGACCCTTTGACAGGCCCCGCACTCGCTATTAACAACACACGTCAGGGCAGTATGGACAATTACCACTGCCGGAGTGGGGTTTGTTGGCTCCATGGGCTTGACATGGGAGGGGAGGGAGACGTGGCTACTATCGCACGAGCAGACAACACGCAAACACCCATTCCCGTCCCCTCCCCCAACAACAACCTCAATTCCACTATAGCTCCCTTAAGGGGCCTGCCTATCTGCCCTCCAGATGCGTTGCAGCGAGTTACGACTACTCTCTTTTCGACGAAACCATTTAACGCACATTAATATCTGTATATCTACGAAAAGAACACACTTAAAACTATGTCGCTAAGGTTTTAAAAATTCGGCACATTTATTAGAAACATTGTTTTCTTGTCCCTCAAAACGACCAAACATATAAACAAAATAAAAACATGACAATAGAAATATAAAAGAATAAAACGAAGCTAGAGTAAGACGTCGTAATGTTAAAATTGTGTATCGATACTGTAAATCATGTTTTACAACGCGCAGTTTATTTTTGGACCTAGTTTCTGTATTTCCAATTAATTTTAAGAACGACACCGCTTCAAGTTTGTTTAAATTACCTTCGAATGTTTTCCACACCGTAACGGGTATTTCATATTCATCGGAAAATATCATTGGTTGAACATGACAGTAAGAATTCAATTGTGAATAAATTTTGCACAAGGCTCCTTGTCACACACAGTTTCTACTGCTATGTTTTATGTTACTTCCTTGTGTTTTATATTCTGAACCATACCCTTACGCCAAACACGATTTACGCGGAGCGGCTTATTACGCGCTTCAAATGCGTTGCAGTGTAGTCATAAATACGTTTTTTTACGAAACTGTTCCACATGTACCGACAGTACCAATATACGAAAATACAGAGACGGAATTTCAGTTTTATGACACCATGTTCATTAATTAAACACTATTTTTGAGACCACCAATAGCTGAAACGTAATTATCAGACTACAATACTTCAAAATGTACGGTATCGGCATTTCTGTGAAACTTCGATAGAAACGTGTACTGAACACTCTTACACACTTACACCGACAAAATAATTATATATACAGTAAAATTTTTACTTTAAACTTGAACTTTTACAAATTTATTCGTATATTTACGAACATTTGCGTAAATATACAAACAAAATGTGTGTACTCACAGATAATATCTGGTTCACTTTTCAACAATTGTTTGCAGTGCTGCAAAAATTATTTTTAGAAACCAGTTTCCAATTTTTTTTAAGTACGAAATTTTTGTAAAATGCGGCAGGACTCCAGGGTTTATTTTGTTTCAAATCGAAAAATTTACTCATTAACATTTATTTTACTATTTCCTGAAGGTGATCGCAATATTTGTAACAACTTTAAATGGTTTCTGACATCTCACTTTTATTACCTGACTGACAATGTTTTAATATTAGTTTACAAAATCTTCCTTGTAAATGCACAGTGTTTCTTTTTACTGAGTTACCGCCGCGTAAAGTCCAATAGTAAAAAATTTATCTGTGCGAATCTTGCACGCATAGTTCAGCGCTTAGCTCTTTGTGGCGAAACCTTATTTGATGCGCGCTTCAAGGTTAAAAATTATTGCTCCGTCACTTCTGAGTCTTTGATGTGCAAGTAGGCGGGGTCCTTAACTGAAGTCCTTCCTCTCTATCGAACCCATTTTTTTGTCTTCACGTAATTCCCCTTTATCTTTATAAAAAAGGGAAGCAATAAGAAGGTAATCCGCAGAGGTGTGAGTAATGCGTGCAGCACGAATATTACCACGTTTGTGGGAGGATCACTAAATTTTTACACATTTTTTCGTTGTAGTTTTTTTATGGGACTTTTATCGGTTGTTCTATATAATTTTTTTTGTTGAGAGATTATAGCGTTAAGTAGGTAGACGCGTCTCTGGTAGTGTTTTGTACATAGGGTTCGTATTTTGCTACATACAACAGTCCAATTAAAGTCAGTTTTAGCAATTCTGAGGGTTTCCGTAATACTTTGCTTTTTAAACGTACGAAAGTTGTTTGTAAATACACAAGACTTTTCTTTGTAAAAGGTTAGAAAGATTTTGTAGTTTACTAAAAAAACCTTCGTTTGTGAGAAAAAAAACTTCACAGTCATACATAAGTAACGTCCTCTGGAGTGTATTTTTCAGGAGTAAAGTAAATATCAATTTTAATTGTGTGATACAAAATTTTAAAATGTATCAGTACGTTGAATACAAACATACGAAAAACCACAGTTCATTTTGAAAGGTAACGTGTTCTATGAAAAAGGTACACAGTTACCAGGCGCAAGGTTGCAGGTTCAAATCATTGTGCGCTCACAATTTTTCTTTCTCATAATTATTATTAACGCAAAAATTATTTGCTTAACCATTTGGCATAAATGAGTTTATTGTCATAATCCAAATAAAACGAATATCTAATATTAATTATTCCTGATTACAAGTACAAATACTTGTAATTAATTTGTGATTTTACAAACATATGCTTCGTACTTTTTACAAGAAGAACCTTTGTAATGTTTCAAGGAATGTCTCTAACAACATTATTTCCATGGATTTAACTTAAAGTACAAAACGTAGCTAGTGTACAGGGTAGAAACCATTCCTTAGCTCAGAATGCAAATTTTGCCATACTAACACGTACAATTATTTTCAAAGTTTTAAATTAATGTAGTATACATTGCCAAGAAAAAGCAGTTATTATGATTTTTCGCATATTAAAATAGTCACAGACGATGCCGCTGGCAGGCGAGTTTTCTCGGGGATCTTCCGTTTTCTCCGCCCTTTCATTCCGGCGCTTCTCTATACTCACCTCATGTCACCCATCACCACGGTGTTGAGCCTTGACCATAATCTCTCTCATTCACTCATTTATACTTTGCCCTCTTTCCTTTATAAAAGCCACCTTCACAAATTTCCACACCCCGAAATGCAATAGATATTTATACCGCGTAATGAAAGACCAAAACATAGAGGAAATACTGTCACGGAACTTCCCATATAATAACACTCCCCTTAAGAGGAGTCTTCGCAGGTGTCGAATTTCTACTTTTGACGCATAGCGTAGCGATAAGAGCCAGTGTCCCACGCTTGACAAGAAGCATATCGCCTCTATTCGCAGCGCACCAAACTGGCGTGCAAAGTTTTCCTTGTAGTCTTTTACCTACGGGACCGCAACGTTTTATTTTTTAATAGTATGAATTAAAGGCCAACACATCCTTGTCGCTTTATATTGCTTTAAAAATTGTATTTGGATCAGTATTTCAATATAAATTACAAAAATTTCTTATCTGTGGATCATTCAATAGTGCAATGTTGGTGAAAACAAAAAAAAAAATACAATATCTTACTACTTTAGATAGTTAATACATTTTCTGTTTAAACTCACAAAAATTTAATGAAATGAATACTTGTATTGTTTGTACTGCGTCGGTTTCTGCGATCGGCGAGAGCAGCCACGAGTATTTTTTCACACCCAAACCTCATTGAAAGGTTTTTTTATTAACTGTGTTGGTAAATGTAATCACAATAAATCAAGGGTTTTTTTTAAAGCAAAGGCTGACAGTTTAGCTGGCTTTCACGAGTACTGTGGGAGGGTTTCCATTGAGCCAATTTTATAGCCGATCCAATTTCGTTAACAATAGCATTACGCTCAGAGAAATTTAGAATTTAGGAACTGTAATGAAGTACGACCGATAAACGTTTACATCGGAAGAGTAATTATATAACAGCTTCTAAATTTTTGTCCAGGGACTTGAAGCGAAATAGAAAGAGTAAATCATTCCCGTTTTGAGGTTAAATTACAAAGGTAAGCAAGTGGTTCGTTTTCATTACGTTATTTACTTATATAAAGTTCGTGTATTCTTAGCATAAAACCAAGAGCCGCGCAACACGACTGACAGAATAAGAGATTTCATAGGTAAAAAATATAAAGAAGAATAAAAATACAAAGACACACAAAGTGTTTACTAGTGTAGAGGCATAACGTATCACCAATTATTTAAGCACAAATATGCAAAATAGCAAATTTTTTTAAAACATCAGAAATACCGAGAATTAAAACAAGCTACCTCAAATGACCTAAACATAAAGAAATTTACACGATTTTCTTTACGAACATAGAGGACTAATATTTATCAAAACACAAAAATAAACAACAGCAAAATTACTAGTGAGAGTTGTAAGTTAAATGTGTTGAGAAAAAAGTTTAAACGTGTATGTCCAGCCGAATGAGAGTTTCTCTTCTCCTAGTCGATTTTATAATGATTAAAATAATTAATTTGTAGTTACCGCTGTGTGTTGTTATATCTCTTACGTAAGAAGGCCTGATATGTTAATTGAACATTAATAATGTATTCGGAAATCTCAAGGATTCGTTTTCAGAGTAGAAAAACCAAAATTGGTTGAACCAACTAAAATATATGATTTACAACAGTATTTTACAAGGTTGTGGGTAATTATTTTGCCAATTAGACGCATTCCGTACAGATGATCACTTGCACTGAAATTAAACGCACTGAAATTCGCCTTCTGAACATATAACTATGAACACATCACTATGGCAAGATGTTCGCACAAAGTATATTCTAGAAATACACTAATTTGTTATATTTTTCAAAATGGCTACTAAAACCTGAAAGACTTCGGGTAATGTGTTTAGCTTTAATTTATGCAACGATGTACATTTCAATTTTATTTAACTCAGTGAAATACGACATAAATGAATACCCTCAGATACACCACTATACATTCACATAATTATAATGAATTTTGACAAAAAACTGTACATGAAGAATTAATAACTTCCAAACAGTTTGCGGCAAGTACGAGCCATAAATTCCACTTTAGTAGTTATAAAGCAGTATAAACATGTTAGTAATAGCTATCAAATGTTAGATTTCACGTCTGTCAACGGTGAAAAATCTAAGAATCTAATCTTAGCAACAGTGGTTTTAGAAGTTACTGTCGGATACCATTCGTAACTTTAAACAATTGTGTGTGTTGGTTTTGCAGTATCAATTGTTGTTTGCTGTAGGAATTTGTATATTTATTTATTTACTTATTAAAGTTTCTCTATACCCTTTTCCGACAAATACCCGTATGAGTTATTATAATATAATCTTCTATGAGATCAAAAAACCGTAATACTTTAAAATATCGAAACTATTTACGAACACACAAACACATTACACTGAAACAGGATCTCAGTTGTAAGGCTTAGATTCATATTGTATAGAAATAACTAGTTAAGAGACAACACTAATCAAAATTTAAGAATATTCGCTTTGTATTAAATTAACAGACACCACTTTTTATACAATATACACTTCGGTAAAGTGGCAGTCATTAGTGTTAATTTTGTTTAAAATACTCTTTTCACTGATAACAAGAAGTGTCATAGACTTACTTTCATATAATTTTGTGTTCGAATTCCTAAAATGCTGAACCGGTAGGAATTACTCAAACGCTAGGGAACACAATCATAGTTAGTAATTTTACTCTACAAAATCAAACTAATTTGTGTTTAAGTGCTTGCTGTTTGTAGTAACAGCTTCAGTTTTTATGTCTAGTGGAGAAGTTCACTTTGTTTTCGCCGGCCAGGTTTATTTTTCCGCGCTGTCAATAAAGCAAACCTAACGTCCTCAGAAATCTAAAATTTGGTAACAAGCTGCATCGCACTGTCCTACACGTCCACAAGCGTTCCTACGATGTCGGGATGTAACTGCTGCCCGCCATTAATCAGTTAAGACCAGATATATCCGCACAATCGGGCGTGCAGCAAGCATGTTTGCCGACCCAAGCCACAAAGCTGTAATGGCATGAGGCCATAATTCAGTTCAACCGAGTAATTCAATAGCGCGCAAAAACCCGAGCGTGTAACGGGCCCTTCATGCGGTCCATCGAGTGCCTTCCAAATAACATTAGCGCGCCCAGCCAAATATCAGGTTTTTTTGCAAATATATCGCATTACATTGTCGTGCTGCTTCCGGTAAATAGATTTTTCAAATGGCGGGGTACAATTACTAACGTGCGTTATGCGAGGGAATGCAAACAAACGATTTAGTTTTTTTTTTTTTTTTTTTTTTTTGCTTGCGAGAACTGTTATTTGAATTTTCGTGTCGATGAAGCACGCTCTTCAAAGCATTTTTTTTACAACCATTGAATTTTGCTGGTTGCTTTACGAGCTTAGATGCGAGAGCGAAAAAGTATTTCGGTTTCCAGCAGTATTACGCATGCAATAATTTGCTTTATATTTCAAAATATGTATTCGTTTGTTTAAAGAATAAAATTATTACACGCTGTTACCGTTAAAGCCCAGATTAATGATGCCGTAAAGACTTCAGTTATATTTTTCACGTATAAACCCACGATACCGAAGCGCACTTAAGGTCAATATTTGTTTATTTACCACATACGTCGTCTCTATTCGCAAGACGCTTAACGGGTGTGCAGTCCAATCACATTTTGCCTGAATGACTTTAAATAGCACGTCTCTATTTATTAAGACACTCTTGCAGAGAAAATGAAAACTGCTTAAATTTGTATCGAAAATCAAGGAATAAATAAAAAATAAAATTTCTCCCTTTTCAACGTCAAGAAACATGTTTCGAATACAAGCAAGTAATCGATAGCTGTCTTAAAAAACGAAATACGTTGATCGTTGTGTAAACAATGCAATATAGAATCCAACTTTTTTTTATCGCGTGCTTTCCGCTAAATCTCTGAAAGGTACGTCAGGAAAGTTGAAACTCTTCACTTACACGTTTTTAGTTGAATGAAACATTTATTTGCGTTACCAGAATTTCGAGACACTATTACATTATTTTGAATGTCTTATTTGAGCTATTAAGATCAAATGCAGTATTATTATCATGATGTGTGCTCCAAACAATTTCACGTAATTCTGAAGTCTTATATGTATTTTCTAGCTAACAGTGCAAAAATTATATCCTTACACATTACGTCCAAATTGTCGTCCGCTTGTGCGCATATAAAATATTTGTGAGTTATTATATTTTAAACATAAGCTTCTCCTTTAAACTTCCAAAGTATTGAGGGTTTTCTATAACCAATGTTAAAATCATTAATGAATTTTCATTTTAGATATAAGTATCAATATGAATTACCTCGCTAAAGTGTAGTCCTTACGTAAGTCGTTCTGAACTCAGGAAACGAGTAACAATTATCACATGATGAGAACACAATGTTTTGTTCATTAAAAGTTTAACATCAAATATAAAGTTTTTGATTTCTAATTATTGAGAACATACCGTACAATTGATACATAAGTGCACGACGTAACATTAATCAGTTGTAGAAAAATGTAGATGGTTAAAAATTCATAAATTCAGTATAATAATACGTCAACAGGTAAACAAACACAACAAAAACCTGTAACGAATACCATACAAATAAACATTTAGTAACATGTTCCGTTGACACACACACACACGCACACACACACATACGAGTCAGAAACTGTCGTCTAATAAAATGTTTAGAAGTGCAAAGCACACAACTCTATTAAAACATATTCACCAATGAATGTCACAAAAAAAAAAAAACACAATAAAATATAATCTACGTATACCATGTATTTTACTTAGGTATTTCATGTGAACTATAAATTGGCGACATTTTCCTGTACTGAAATTAACCTTTATTATCTACTCGCCTGAATTTGACAACCATCCACAAAATTTAGTTATGCATATAAGTGTTTAAATAATCATTATATGTTAAGCATTAAATATCACATGTCCATATCGTTTTATGCTATCATTTTTGTATAGGTTACCTGTTCTCTGCACTTGTGAGGTAGTCCAGGTCTAGATATTATGTTATCGCTTCTTTATTTTCTACAGCGGCGTGTCGAGTTATTTTTTTTCTCTGTGAGGTTTGTAACTGAAAGGCTCATCACTGACCAGCGATAACAGACTTTTAATCTTTTATTTACGGCTTTGCTGTATCTGGTAACCGTTGTAGATATTTCCCCGCACCGTCTCGTTTTATAAACTAATTACTCCTTATCTGAAAATTGTTTCCATATTTAGATTAACTTACGTCGAAAAAAAAATAAAAAAAAAAAATCTGGTGTTTGATGAAGAGAGTAGCATTGCTATCATAATGAGAATATTGGTCATGAACATAACTGCCGTAGTCATCCGAAGCATATGCGGGAGGGAGTGTACGTGAGAAACTAGAAGAGCTGAATAGCAACAGTTGGTGGCATAATAAAACGAAGTAAGTATTTATTAAGAAAAAACCTTAGTAAAACTTGATTAAAACATTGTTTAAGTGGTTGGTACCTTCTGAAACATCTACTGCCAAACTGCAGTTAGGTGTACTTCTTGAGTCTGAGAGATTTACTCACGTTCTGAAAAGAAACGGTTCTGCTAACGGGTGTAACTACAACCTTTGCACCTGAGAGATACACTTCTTGAATCAGTTCGTGGAAGGTGGTGTCAAGGTGCAGAAAATGCAAAATTAACATCTATAGAAGGTGTTTAAACTTTAAATTTGAAACAAGTACAATATAATATTTTAACTAGGTCCTATACATAGCCCACTCACAAATAATGAACTTAAACATAATCCAAGTTCATGCTCAATTTAACCCAGACAATAATGAATTTTTACTTATTTATTTCAATTAAGGGGCTTCCCTAGACAGACAGTGTTTATGTGTGTGTGTGAGGCAGGAGCAGTAAGGTTGCGGTTGACCGACCTCGCAAGCCACTCAGCTGATGTGCAGTGCTTTACTACTATCCATTTTCCTATGGGACTTAAAGCTGTGATCATATTATTTTATTTGCGGCCGGCGTAGTTCAAAATCTAACGCTTGTTTCTATACTTGTGTTTTTTCAGATGCGATTGTTATTTCTACAGATACGGCAGTATGAAAATCCCATTTTTGGTCATTTTTTGGGGCCCGAAAGTGTTTTAAGTAGTCGTGCCGAATGTTTTAAAACTATAGCAGCATAGATTGAAGTGCATGTTCTTTTCGTATATACACAAATATTATGCGCATATAGTAGTTTCGTAAAAAAAAAAAAAAAAAGGATAATTGCAACTCGCTGCAACGCATTTCAAACGGAGGTAGGGAGACCAATTAATGTGACATTTAGACAGGTCGAGATTACACATTTATAACAATAACAAATGTATCTATTAAATAGTAAATTTTAAATGGAATTCAGAACTTAGTTTTGACAACATCGTCCCTGATAAACGAAAAATAAATAAATTCAATTTAATTAGTAGCAGTTTACAAAACACCGAATCTCGCTTAACGCCGAAAGCGTTCTGTCGGCTACAGTCGCTCCGTTATCACTCGTAAGTAAATCCTTATTGAGCTACAACTTATAAACCTTTGAATGTAGAAGTTGCAGGAGAAGCAGACCACGCGATCAACTCTTAGGTTGAGCGGGCATTTACGCTCTCTAAACAGAAGAATAAATGTTCAAAATTACAATTTTATGTTTTTTTTTTTTTTTTTTTTTTTTTTTTTCGGATTTAGGTTATATTTTAACATGAAAAGCGCACGACAGTAACGCAATTGAAAATGTTTTTGACATTTATATGCCATTTTGTACACTGCATTGTAGATTATTGTTCCACACACGCCAGTAACCTGTGTTGCAGAGTGTTTAAGTAATTACGATTATATAAACGAAACTATTCCACATATGCCTATTGTGCCAATGTACGAGAAGAAAACAAATTTCGAATATGGGAGAAATACATTGTCAAAATACCATGCTCATTAAAAAATAACTGTTCCTAAGCCCTCCAACATAGCTAACAACCGCCTTTTAAGACTTATGTATTTCAAAAAATACTAAACAGATAAATGAAGATCTCAAAAGTGTGTACTTAACTATATCCTAAAGTCTTTTCACCAATAAAATTACATTTTCATCTCTTGAAGTTCCACGTCAAAATGGATCGGCGGGAATCTTCCACGCTACTTCAGTTAACGCGACGTTAGTGCACGCTTCAAGGTCACCTCTTATAGGTACATCACTTCTGAGCCTCTAATGCACAGGTAGGTGAAACTCTTAAGCACCTGTTATTAATTTCTCGTTGCACACCCACACAACTAAGTGCAACGTAAACTGATTAAAAAAAGGTAAATTAATGTCACTTTTACAATAAGGGAATGGTACACCTACAAATATACAACGACTGTACGTTATTACCAAATACCATTATTTATCAAAATGTTTTCTAATAACCAGCGTAAAATTAGCAACACGTTTGAAACGATATACAGGCTGTCCATAAATTATATTTGCAACATTAGACACTAATAAGATTAAAACTATACAAGATAACAACAAACGGCTTTCAACATGTGACAAGGTAACTCAATTTTTTTCCTTATAGGTACACGCAAGTGTGTGCATCCATAGTGGACGAAAAATGTCCAGTTGGTATTCAATTTCTCTCCATGTATGCTCCATCATCTCCACAGTGACATGTTGAACTTCATTACGAATGAGTGTCTTCAAGTCCTGCATGTCTGTTACCTTGGTTCGGTATAACTGGTTCATTAAAAAACCGCATAATTTGAAGTCAAGAGGAGTAATGTCAGGTGATCGTGGGGGCCATCGAGTCAAGCCATATCGTCCAATCCACCTGTTCGGAAACTTTTCAAATTGACGGACAATGGGGGACCAGTGAGGTGGCATCCCATCCTGCTGGGAAATGACGCCAGGTTGCAGATGGTCCTGTTGTGGTACAGCAAACTCTTGCAACATGCCCAAGTAAATACAACTTGTGACTGTACACTCAATGAAAAAGAATGGACCAATGATGAAATCATACATACGTCTGTACCACACGTTGATTTTGGGACTGTATTTTTCCATTTCACGTGTAACATGATGAGGTTCCTATCTCCAGTTTAGAACATTGTGACGATTCAGTTCACTTGATACACGAAAAGTTGACTCATCGGTGAAACAAATGTTTTTCAAAAATTCATTATTGGCGTCAGTCTTGACAAGGAACGTAAAAAAAAAATTATTTAGATATGAGTTATCTTGCCGCCTGTTGAAAACTGTTTGTTGCTTTCTTGTATAGGTTTAAAGATTTTAAAGTCCAAACTTCTAAAGATAATTTACGGGCAACCTGTATAATACAAATACATTTCGTGTTATTTCCATATCTTACTACATTCGGAGAATTTCTAATTGTTAAGAGAAGGGAACAATATCAACAGTCTGAAACATGTGTACGTTAACAGAAAAGCAAAGACAGTATAACATTTCTGTAAGTAAATCATAATTTGAAAATCAGAAAACAATTTTTCGAATTGTTTCATGTAGCTGTTCAATAAATTTAACAATTGTCGATTATACTCTTTTCACAAGCTTGATGTAAAGGAAGAGTGAGATCATAAACACACATGCATGACAAATTTCAAACCATTCGAAATTTAAGTTCGCTTATCAAGTGCATTTGGTAGCAATGTATACTGCTTAAGTAAAAAGTTAAAAGTTACAGGAACACTCAAATCAAGCGTGGTGTAGGTAGTTCGCAACAAAGTGAGAACTTTTAGAAGCCCTGTTTACATTTACCTTTTAGCCTATTTAAATTTGTTGGCACGTTTTTACTACCAACATAACGTGGTAAGAAACAACCAGTGTGTGCAAATATTACTTCACTCTAGTAAACTTCTGAGACTTAAAAATAACTGTACCGCGATAAGAAAATATCGGGAAAATGCTGTAGAAACAGTGAACAAGTAAACACGCCCAACACACTGATGATAAAATTGAATTATTCCAGTGGCGATGCGTGACCTAATTTGAAAGGCAAGCTACTAACCATATTTGCAACTACCAGGATTTTAGCGTCGTTTAAATGTGTATAATTGGGGGGGGGGGGGCGTTTACGCGCTTAAAACTTGAAATATTTTAACGGAAGAGAGAAATAATAAAACCGACTAAAAAGCATATTCCATGGTAGCAAGAATGACAGCCAGTTTAGGAACTGAACTGACATAACGGAAATCGTAACGGCTTGTATGGCGGCTGTTAAAGTATCAGGTATCGCGTCAAAGATTCTTTATCAGGATGCGTGTAGGCAATATGCCGGGATATCATATACCTTAAGATAAAACCAAGGAGCTAGCCAGGGGGTGGGTCAGATTGTCATGTTGCTATCTACAGAATGCCGCGTTGGCAGAGGCGTCAAGTAGAGGGGAGGCAAATGCCCCCTCCGGGATTTAGAAGGATACGTGTGTGTGTGTGTGTATATATATATGTTTATTTACATAATAACGTATGCACATAAAACCGAAGTTTTATTATTAAAGTTTCTAATTTATACATGCTTAATTAATAAAAAAAGATGCAACAAGGTCACTGTCACCAAAAAGTATCTCCCCTCCCCCCGCCCAAATAAAAACTGAAACGACAAACCCTGCGCGTTGAGGAATCACGGCTGGTGATGTGGCCAATGTTCGAGGCCATCGACTGTAGAGCACGGCCGTAGAAGTTACAGCATGCGCATTGTTATTTATAATGAACACTCTCATGTATTTTTTTCATAGAAAAGCTTTGGAATCCTAATTGCCAATAAAGCCTCAGTAATACTAACTTTGTAAAATTGCATAATTTTCAAAGTTAGTTGTAGTAGTGTTAAGGCTTCCACAACTGAGTTTCCAAAATGTTTCATTGTAAAAGTGGTCTACAAAAATATTACAGGTAACAGTCGATCTGACAAGGATAGTTCAGATATGTTTATGAGAACTGATCACAAAGTTAATTCTGCAACATTTACAAAAAATCCGAATAAAGAGATATTTTGAATAAGATTACAAACATGCTGAATTACGCAAATTTCAAATGTCGGCCTACCTTCCCTGATTAGGTCACAGCTTTGCCGAAAAGTAAAAACACTGTTGGAAAAAGGTTTAGCACGTAATCCACACACACAACACATGCATCCACGTTTTCGTTTCATCCATTTTATGTATCCTGGATTTTAGTCTCGCAAGACCATTTGAAATCCCAAGTTTAGATAGCGCAACAATGAAATTAAATAATATATTCACTTCGCAGTATTACCATGCAGCGCGGGAACTAGCCAACACATTGGATTCGTGTAAATTATAAAACCAACTGCCGGTGACCAGTGTTGCCAACTGAAGTCTATAGAAAACCACTAACGACACTTGAATAATCACCGAAGACCTATCTTATCAATAGAAAAGAAAATTTCCAATTTACTAGTGCCAGTTTAAACAGTTTTCGCCTGCCTGTTTATCAACGCATAAGTTACAAAACTTGACCGGTAATGCATTATCTGAAATCACAGTAACTGGTAACAAAACGACTAAAGTGGCAATTCTGCTAGGTTCGGCTATATTCGTATCACTTCGGAGAGAAAGCACTGCAATCGTAGCTTCTAACACAGCGTTACGTAGCCAGTCCCCTCCCGTGTTCCCTCCACCCGGCCACCCCTCCAACCCCTTCATTCACCCGAATACTATAACGGCAACTATACCCACTAGAGAAGCGTTATTGGAAGCGCTTTTAAACAGCTTGCTTTGGTTGTTTACGAGTTCTTATCTTCTAACTGGCAGTTTTGTAATCCGAGCGGAATTTGTAAAAGATACATCTATCTGCAGGAGTCAGATTTAGCTTCTAGTAGAGACAAGGTTACGAGTAAATATTTATTACAATCAGAGAATTGTCAGGAAGCTGCCTGGGCAAGCACTGCTTGCCTTGCTTACCCTGACGAGACGCCACTGAATTATTCAGACGAATAACGTCTGTAACCATCAAAATGCAACTCTTATTAACGAACAAATGAATTGCTTGTTGCTGTAATGTCGTTCTGTTGATACGTTTGTTCATCATATACACAGTGGTGGCCGCGGTGGCCGAATGACCATTCGCCTCCCACCAAGGCGATCGGGTTAGATTCCCGGCGGGGTCGGTCCCCGGATTTCCGCATGTGGGAATCGTACCGGACGATGCCGTTGGTCGGCGGGTTTTCTCGGGGATCTCCCATTTCCTCCGCCCCCTCATTCCGGCGCTGCTCCGTACTCACATCATGTCATCCCTCACCAGCGATGAAGACCTCGATGTTAAGCGCTGACCAAAATATCTCACTATCACCATACACACTGATGCCAGCTGTTATTACAAGCAACAAAGAGGTATAATTTTATGTGCAGCAAGACAGATAAGAGATAAAATGGTGTCCCAGAATTTATTAACGTCTCTTAATACCATATTAAGTACATTTATTTGCTAATTTCTATAAAAAAATAGTTCAAGATTAGCTAAAATCGTGTTATCTCCTTATTTTGTAAACTACACGAGTGAAAATTAAGTAATTAAAACGAATTTTTACAAAATTATAAATAATTTACAAATACGCTTGACGTTTATTATTAGTGGATGTCGGTATTCAAATTACAGACCTCTATTATTATATGCACTTATTTTTGCACAATTGAACTAAAATTTGTCTTATGCCAATTTAACTTTTTTTGATGCCGCGGAGAGTTAGAACGTGTTTTTGTTTTCTATGCGTTGAATATAAATATATTTTGTGTTTAGTTAATAAGCCATTATGGTCGGTACAATGCCAACAAATTTTTACAATGATACTGGAAAGATGTATGAATAATTTTTCTTAGTCATTATTACAAACATCCGTAGGATTTTTAAGAGCGAAATTCTAAGGTAATGGACGACTTGAGGTACATGCCCTCTGACGTCACACCGCAGGGGGAGAGTAGTGTGGGAAACAAAGCTTGTTTACAAACATGCTGATTTGTGAGTTGGTGATGGCAGAAACCAACAATTTTGTGTACTCATAGACTTGCACGCAAGGGTAAAAAGTATTAGTTTCAATTTCATGGTTAAGATATGCAAATGCATAAGATTAATGTTTACCTGAAAAAGCGGCAAATTCCAAACAAATAATCAATTTCCTTGACAAATATCTCATCCGGGACATGTGAAGCCAAACACCTAAAGGTTATGTTCGGTTGCGGTATCCATGGAGGTAGTAATTGTATCCCACACCTGACTGAAGCTCCGCCTTTTTTCAAGTCGTCCATTGCGAAACAGATACAGCGTACGGAGCAAATACAAGACGGAAACGATTCTGATCGGCGTAGAATATTATGAAAGCCTATATTTTCGGCACATTAGAGGAAACATTCTGGGCATATTTTTTATTCCTACTATATGTAGTCAAGTGATCAATTTGCTTACCGATCATTACAACTTTTATAAAGGGTTTACCAATATATGTTCATTTTCTTACTTTTTTACCACACACACAAATTCGCATAGACTTTGTTTGGCACTCTGCATCAGTTGTCACAAGTTGGCTTTTCTTGGACTGCTGCATTCAGTTTTTCACGTCAGCTAAATTAAATTAAAAATGTATAAAACATTTAAGGTTTTGAGGAATCCATTTAAAAGTGTAGGCCCTATTCATAGAGGTAGTTATATTTTCTTCTGTGTAAAAATTTTACTGAATCATAATTTCTTGTTATGATGTCCAATCTTCATTTGCGTAGGTACGCACGTGTATTCTTAATCATATTAGTCCCCGTTTAAAGTAAGGTCGGTCCGTTATTATGGCCATCATTTCTGTACGCGCACATTTAATTAAGAAGCACGACAAGAACCCTCTAAAAATACAATTAATATACTAGGGAAAATTAAAGGAGACGAACAGAGACCCAAGGGTAATAAAAGTGTGACAAAAAAAAACTTTTATTTTATGTCTGAACAATTTTATAACCCTCGTCTACTTCGTTGTAGTAAAAGCGGCGTTTCACAGTTAGTATAATTATGCACGTAAAACTGATAAAAGACAGTACTGGACTTGCTATGAAGGTTTTGGAAATTATCACTTAGTGGAGAACCATTGTGTGTATTCCGTGACGCATAAAAAAGTACGCCACAGTAACGTAGAAACAAATTTGAATAGGTAAATTTTCTGAACCTGAAATAAACTACGCTGTAGCTTAGTCTAAAGCAGCAAAGCCACTTGACAAGGTAATATGCACGTTACATAATCATACAGGAATTTTCAAACAACATCGACGAACTCCAGCGTGTTATTACAGGTGAAAATGTAAGACAAAAATATACTTGCCACTTTCCCTTACAGCGGTTATTAAGGGTGCTATAAGCCCCCCAAAAACCAAGATTTGAAATGATTATAGTTTAAAATATCCGAAATCACTTGCCATTAAGCAATAAGGCGGTGAATAATGTTTTGTGAAATAGAGATGTTAATCCCGCTAAGAATGTGGTACGTAATATCTTTCCCTTTTATCAAGAAATTAGAGGCTTCCACACTGTTTTCTTCAAGAAAAGATTTAACAATAAGCTGCAAGCAACACGCGTGAAAAACCGTTACACGATTTAGCATATTACTGCGAGAAAATAATTTTATTTAACCATTGCGTGACCTGTGTGTTGCATGACACTCACGTTACACATATTATGTTTCAAATGTACAAAATTTCCGTAGTGTTTGTCATAAATAGTTCACCAGAAAGTGTCACGACAGGTCTATCATTTGTTAACTAAGAAGTGCTGACCACAGTTCATCGTAATAAATCGTTGTAGCTCATTGTTAAATATTTTTCTGCAAATAGGAAGTAATATAAACCTATATTTTCCTGATGAAACACGTTGATATTACGAAGTACATTTTCAGGGGCGTTAATTTCACGTTTAATAAAACACTATTAACCGGTATGTTTTAGTCACAGTTGGTTTCTGATGATACTAATAACATTGCATAGTGAAGAGTTTTATGGACATGTTTGACTTATTCAAAGATTTGTGAGATTATACGTGTAAAATTCACTTCATTTTATGTAAGCATGAGATGAACAAATTACAAGTAAAATAAATCATTCAATTCAAGGAAATTTTAAAATTTTTTATTTCTAATGTACGTATGTTCTGTGTCATTTACACGACCAAAATATCGTTAGAAAATTTTAATTATATCAAAGTTCTTTTTTAGGTAGGCTACGTTGGTGTATGTTAGGCACAAAACCGATGGAGCATTAAGAGTGACGTCGGTCGGCGTATTTAATGTATTGTCGCCTCTACACGCAAACCCCACAACTGGCGCGCAGTGTGTTTCTATAATTTATTTTCCAATGAAACTTTAAGCGGTGCCAGTATTATTTTATTTGAGATACTTATAGTTCGAATTCCAGCACCTATCTCTACTATTGTGTTTTTTGAATCCTGTTGGGGTTTTCCTAGATACAGAGGTTTAAAACAGTTTTTTTTTTCCTCGTCACTTTGAGGGTCTTTAAAATCATGTTTCCAATTAGCGATGCTAATTTTAAACTAATACAAACATTTTTTTAAATGCATTATCTTTTCGTAGATGTGCAAACTTAATGCGCGCTGAGATGTTTCTTCCAAATATGATTACTTGTAACTCGCTACAATGAGTTTCAAGCGCAGGTAGATAGGAACTTTAAGAATCTTCCACAATTATGTAACAATTTTTCTAACTTTATTAACACACACAAAAAATTGTCTAGATATTATATATAGACAAAATACTCAAAGTTCTTAGTTATTTCACGGTGTAGTGCTCAGCGCACTTGTCATCAATATATTATTCCCAACGAAGTCGTCTAGATTTTCGCACGTGGAAAACGTGGCGGACATTGCAGTGGGCCAGCCGGTTTTTTCTAGGATCTTTTGTTTCCCAGACGCTGTGTCTGAAGCTGCTCTACCCTAGTTTACTATTACCACGTGCGTTCTTTCGGTGGACATGCCAACATGTTTGTATATTAAATACCATAAATCTAGCTTCAATTTTAATTGTTACCGAAATTGCAAAATAACTCTAGGTGTAATTACAAAACATGGCTTGCACAGTAATAAATGTTTACAAAATGTTCACTAGTGTTCTTCCAAACAAATTAATACATTTGCATCAACCAAATATGTCGATTATTGCAGGCGTAAGTACTTTAACAACGTATTTCTAGTGTTAGTAAAAATCAGGTTTAAAGCTTTCGGTATATTGTTTTGACTGTAAAATAAAAATATTTTTTTTAGATAAAGTTAAAATTTATTTTGACATATTTAAGCACATATTTGGTAAAAATGTATTTCTGCGTACGATCTTTATATCAAAATACTATTATTTGTTATATTATATAATTTCGAAATATTTCACCTGGAATTTACGTGAATAAGAAATGTTGCCAACATCGGCCAGTCAAGCTGCTATAATTTGCTGTTGGCTAGATATTCATATGAAACTCGGCAACGACGCATAATACCTCAAGAATGCAATAACTTTCACACTCGCGAGCTCTTCACGCTGGCCTTGAGAAATAACTCGAGGGCTTAGCTTCACCATATTTCCCGGGCAGGAGGAGTTGTAAATTGTGAAAGGTAGAGCGGCTACGATTTTTATCAAAGTTTGCAGTGTGCCTTGATATATGTCAGGCAGCTACCCTCGGTACATATGAGTGGCTGAATATATTACATTCTGACGCACGGGAGAAGAACCGACTACGTGAGTCGAACAGGGAAGACGTCTATGGTAAAACGGAGTGCAAAACTAGATTTTATTTTTTAATGTTTGCTGTTGGAATTCAATGAATGTGGACTATGTGGGGCTTTCTATTAAAGTTTATTTTTTAGAAAATTATGTACTTAATTTCTGTAGAGTTTCTATTTCATGTGTTTTAGCAAGCAGAAAATTAAATCGAACCAAATAAATACATAGTTGTAGTTATTAAACAGTCATTCGTTCTAGCAAATGTTATGAGTTATCTCTGGGTAAGAATTAAAAAAATTTAACTTAAACGAACTCAGTGCTCGCAGTAAATTTGGATTCGCTACTTTTGACAAGGCAAACAAAAACAATGATTCCTTCAAATCATTTACTTGTGCTTTCTGGCACTACCAGGAATAAAATTCTTTATTTACCAGAATAGGTACTTAGATTACTGTATCTACTGAATACTGATGACCACGAGTACTGCGTAAAAGAGTAAATACATTGCCACACTAAATAAATCAGGAAATTAAAGTAACGTTAAATGTCGTAGGTCTGCACACCATGGATATTATTTCGAATATAAACTCAAGTTTTACTTCAAAATTAAGTTACTCTCACCTGAATGTACTGCTTGAAAATTTTATTGAGGAATGGTTAGCGATAAGTTTTTCAGTAAAGAAAGTGATGTCGGTATGACAAACAAAACAGTTTCGTCTCCACGGCATTTTTGTATCCGTTTTCGTTGGAACAAGAAGTATAAATAAATTTATTTCAAACAAATGAATACATGTTATGAATGTTATAGTATGCACACAGTAATGAACAATTTTTAATAGGGAATCGCGATATATGAAAACCTTAAAAATGTTATTAAGAATGTGATGGTTTAGTTGAGTAAAATACAACTAACAATGCAATTAATTTCGTGTTACGGATAAATGTTTCGGCACATAAACAAGTATCTATACGTAGGAAAACGTTGGGTGGAGCAAATATTTGCACATGGCAAATAAATATGCACTTGAAACAATAACATTTTGTTGGCTTACATAAATACTTAACGCACCTACAGCTGATCTAGTTAATGTAACGAAAACATTGTTTATTTTACTGGAAGCTTTTGCTGAGTCAACAAATTATAATAGCCATCAAAATGTCTGGTTGATTAGTAGTATTTTTGCGTTAAAGCATATAAAAATAAATATGGTTAGTTGTCTGAGAAGTGCCTGCAACGGAGGAGAATAGTTATGCGTAATAATATGAACTTATATGACATTGCAGAACTATGTCGTTTGTTTTCTGAGACATGGTGTATACATACTATTTAAACTATAGGCCTAAGTGAATACGGTAGATTGTAATAAACCCAGTGTGAATAAGAAACTATTTTGGGGAAGTATAAAAAGCGAAATTCCAATTAACTTATTTTATGAACACTGAAAGGCCTCCTTTTATGTCAGAATGTTGGTTGCTGGAAACGACAGACAGGCATAAACGGCGTCGGATGCCACGGTGACTGAAAGAAAATCCGAGTTTTTAATAATAACAGAATCTGCCAGTTGCCATTTGTGTTAGAATTTTAATGGCGGAACTTTATTGCTACGTAAACATTGAGAGCACAAATGTGCTTATTGCAGCCTGGATATATTGTTGAAATTCAATTTTTTAATGAAATATCACTCTCCAACAAGTAGGTTTTAACATAATAATTTTGCCATTACTATTTTACATGCGCGTTGCGAGTTTATCCACGTTTGCAGCCTATATACACCGAAAGAAATTGTTGTTAGTATGCACACAGAAAAATAATTTTGTAATAAATACAAAATTATTTTAGGTGACTACAAAATTTAATTTTTGACAGCAAATTTTTCTGCGATAAGCACAAAAGGATATTTGGCTGTCACAATACTAACAAAGTATTTCGTAGCTGCCCCAAAATGTCTTTCCCGTGTAGCAAACTAACTCTTAAATAGTCTATCGTTTTCAGAAGTCAAAATAATTTATTCGACTATTAGATACTACTGTTCTGTCTCACTGTTACTTTGTTTGATTGATATTTGTTCTATGGCATTGTTGACATTTCAGAATGTCCAAAATAATTTTGGTTACTAGAAACTTATAGCAACCACCAACACATAAACGTTGTAATTTACTTAATTTTGTTGGCGTTTTTTGTCATTAATGACATAAGTTTATGATTAAGAGTTTAAACATTATTTTAAGTAGAAAATGAATTTCAATACGCCACGTTTTTAAAACTATTAATTACTTTAAGGTTTCAAATTAAAAACGTTGGGCACATGCAATATGTAATGATATAGAGTGTAGAGAGTAGCCATCATTGAGAAAACTCAGACAACAGAACATATTGTTACAAGTTTGAGACATAAACTTTATATGTGGGCAATTCCCATGAGTTCTTTGGGATAGAGGTCTAAAATTACAAATGAAAGAGTTAAATTAAGTACTGGATTTAATAGCTCACAAAGCTATGAAATACACAAAACAGTAATCAACTAGATCTCTCACAACACAATTAGTTATGCACACAATTACTCCTGTGTCACAGACACGTTAATTAACTTTGACAATTAAAGCACAAGAAAAGTCTACCATCAATTAACTAAACACTATAAAT